>BHDV01033875.1:101176-121431 GCA_005406045.1 Adoxophyes honmai | reverse complement strand
TATAACATCACGCTGCGACTAATAGGAGCGAAGAAACATTGAAAAATGCGGGAAAAACGGGGAAAATTAGACACTATTCCACGCGTACGGAGTCGCGGGCACAGCTAGTAAATAAAACAAAATAAAAAACATTTAATTCAGACAGCACAACATACTCATTACAAGCAGTGGTCCATAGAATAGTTAGTACGTTAGTTTCACAAATCCTTAGAGACTATGTTAATGTTAGTTAGTTAGATTAGCTCGACATTTTGACAAAACGAACACTGTTAATACAAACGCATAATCTGTGTTCAACGGATCTCGGTTCTTGAGATACAGCTCGCAGAATGGTGACCAAAAAAATAGCCAAAATATCACGTTTTTTGTATGACAGCCCCCTTTAATTATTATTATTATTTTGATGTTAGTACTTGATGTTTTAGTGGCAATACAAATACATACATACATGTACATACAATCACGCCTGTATTCCCAAACGGGGTAGGCAGAGCACACAAAACGCTACATAGACAAAACAATGACTATTTCACGTTTTGTGGCCACTTCTAGCATAGTAGTATTTAGGTTTTAGGTGGCAGGTACAATAGTGACAGGTTGCTAGCCTGTCCCTATATCTTAACCTAATTAACCAATGTCCTTAGTCGCCTCTTACGACATCCATGGAAGAAATGGAGAGGTGTTATTCTAAACCCGACACCTCACGGAATACATAATTTCTGGAAAGTTCAATGGCCTAGTTCTTTTGGTTCTTGTAATACAGCCTCATGACAAACGGACACACAGACAGACGGACAGCAAAGTCTCAGTAATAGGGTCCAGTTTTCACCCTTTGGGTACGGAACCCTAAAAAAAGACGCGTGAAAGTGCTCTTTAGGACCCTATTTCCATAAATAAAGGATTGAATTTAAAATTTTGTATTCTGCAAATCGCATCGGCACTAGATTTGGATATGCCTCATTACAAACCACCCATTTACAAATGGCGTCTAATCACTGCCATCTAATTCTGGGTGTCATGCGAACAATAGGAAATGAATACAAATCCTCTTTAAAACGGGTACACATTTTGCAATGGTATCGTTAGGGTCTCCCCACATTAGTCGACGCCTCTTCGGCAAAATGCGGGTAGAAAAAGCGTTATGTCAACGCAATAAGGGCGAACAAGACGTCTAACGGCTCGGCTCGTTCGACCGAGAATGGCCGAGCCAATTCACGTCTTGTTCGCCCTTATTGCGTTGACATAAAGCTTTTTATACCCGCATTTTGCCGAAAAGGCGTCGACTGGTTTGGTGAGACCCTTAGAAGAGTAACTTCAGAAAGATGGTGGAACTAAGTGAGATGAGCTGTGTGGTGTCGGATTACAATATTACCTCTCCATTTCTTCCATGCCGTAAAAGGCGACAGAGCATATAGGTTTCGTTATGCTTTAGGCAACAGGCTAGCAACCTGTCACTATTATCACCTCTGCCATCTATTTTTCACCTGAAATTTTGCTGGAAGTGGCTTCAAAAGGCGCAATGGTCATACTTTTGTTTATGTAACATTTTATGTACTCTGCCTTGGGAACATTTAAGGTCTTAATTCACACAAAACACAATGATTCACACTGTAAACATCACCACGCCTATATTCGTATGATTAGGCGTCCGGATAAAGCCGGACATAGGTAAGCTTTTTGATGGCGTGTCCGGCCAAAATAAATGATGTCCGGATTTTCTTTGGCTATTTACATTTCGCAAACGAGCGAACATCGCCGAGGGTGACAGAGAACAGGCAACGAATCAGTCGGTCGCTCACGCAGGCCAAAATTCTGACCGTCGCCTGCACCACTGTCCGGCCTTTATACCCAAATGTCCGGTCAAACTGGCTGGTCTGTCCGGCTTTTAGGTTTGACGACCTGGCAACTCTACCTATGATAGTACGCAAATCATCCCTCCATTGCTTTCATAGATGTCGTAAGATTTTTTTTTTGATAGCAGGCTAACTACCAGTCGATATTACATCTCTGTTATCATATTACAAGCGTTAAAACATGCTAAAGGTTCTTGTGTAACGTAAAATATTCATGCCTTTGTCTATGTAGCGATTCGTGTACTCTATCTACCCTATTTGTGAATATAAGTGTGATGTACGCATATATGTATTTAGGTAACAAAATGTGAGGCGCGTTGGCTATCTTCCTATGTACTAAGCGTGACAAAATATCAAGTTCCAATTTAATAAGCGTAAGCAGACACCAATGTGTTAGTACTGCGATTAACGAAGATTTTAACACGTTAACTAACGGACTAACTATTATTACGTCTGAAGTGGTTCCGAGCTTACGACGTGGTTATGGCAGAAACTTGACAGGTTTGTTCATTTATGTAAGTTGTCATAATATGAACCTCTGTCACTGGGTAGCAGGTTGACAGAATTAAAGAAACGGTTGTAGTTTTACAGAACTATAATACAATGTAAAAAACCGAACAGTATCATTGACTAGGTGAATGTAAGGTAAATGGTGATTTACATATATTTAAAATATTAGTATACCCGTGTGGTGCCGGGTTAGAATAGCACCTCCCCATTTCTTCCCGTGTCGTAAGAGTTGATTCTGGGAAAGGGTTAGTGTATTGTGGGCGATGGGCTAGCAACCTGTCACTGCAATATCACATTCAACAATCTGGTTTCCTGAAACTGCTAAACGTGGCTCTGGATTTTTGAATTCATGTGCTCTGCCTACCCCTCTTGGGAATACAGGCGTGAGAATATGTATGTATGTATGTATATTTTAGGTATTAGGCTAGCATCTTGTAATTTTTGTGTATATGCCTAGAAATGGCTAAGAAACCTGAAAAAAACATGGTTTTGTATCATTTCCCATTTAGAAAAAGAGGTGTGATGTACAATGTACTGAATGAAAACCCCCTTTTTAGAGTTCCGTAGCCAAATGGCAAAAAAACGGAACCCTTATAGATTCGTCATGTCTGTCTGTCTGTCTGTCTGTCTGTCTGTCTGTCTGTCTGTCTGTCCGTCCGTCCGTCCGTCCGTATGTCACAGCCACTTTTTTCCGAAACTATGAGAACTATACTAATAAAACTTGGTGAGTAGATGTGTTCTGTGAACCGCATTAAGATTGTGACACAAAATTTAAAAAAAAGCAATATTTTTTTAGGGTTCCCCATACATGGAACTGAAACTAAAAAAAAAAAAAATTCTTCAAACCCATACGTGTGGGGTATCTATGGATAGCTCTTCAAAAATGATATTGAGGTTTCTAACATCATACTTTTCTAAAGTGAATAGTTTGCGCGACAGACGCTTCCAAAGTTGAAAAAGTTGTGTCCCCCCCCTCTAACTTCTAAAATAAAAGAGTGATAAATGTAAAAAAAATATATGATGTACATTACCATAAAAACTATCAACGAAAATTGGTTTGAACAAAATCTATCAAGTAGTTTTTTTTATTAAATAAAGTTAAAATTTATCATTAGTTCGAAAATCTGTCACTAGATGGCGTTGTAATCAGTTTGTACGGAACCCTCAGTGCGGGAGTCCGACTCGCACTTGGCCGGTTTTCCCCTTAAAAACAAAACAACACACTAAACAAACAGGGTGTTGCGATAGTTCGGAATACTAGGCCGTTCTCTGCGCCATAAACATCTCATTCCGCTAAACCTAACGGGTACCGCCCTAAGCCGAGGCAGCTGTCCTAAATCACCCTGTACAGTCCGCAAATTATGCCGCAAGGACGTAATAATGCACCCTGTATTCCGTGTGTTACTGCCCGTCATTAGGGACTAAAGTAGATAAGCCAGGGTACGATATAATTATAAACATACATCATGTATTCTCTACTACTATATTTACGAGGCGACTAAGGAAATGGGTTTAGATATTTTTTAAGCAACAGGCTAGCAATCTGTCACTATTATACCACCTCTTCCATATGTTTTCAACCTAAAATAATGCTAAAAGTGGCTGCGAAGCGGGTGTGCAGAGGACACGAAACGTGACATAGAAAAAACCGTGATTATGACTTTATCACGCTTCACAGTCACTTCTAGCGTAGTTTTAGGTTTGCAAAGATGGAAGAGGTAGAATCATAGTATCTAAGATTACGAAATAGTTCATAGCTAAATAAAATAAATGAAGATATTATATCAATATCACGTTTAAGGCGAGGTTCTACTAGATTTGTACCCCGCGTCCCTCTCGCGCAAAAGAAGGCGAAGGCGGGGTAGCGGGCGACGCGGCAGGTTGTCAATACGTTGGGCACAAACAACATCGATTGAAAACTATAATTTAGCAGATTCTCTGTAGTACTTAAAGATAAATATTTCCATATAAAAATTATGTAGAAATTAAAAAGAATAAAACCAAATAATGGGTTTTAGTTTTTATTTTTGCCTGTTTTCGAGAATTTATATGATCGAGGAAAGTACATCCTATCGTGTAACCAATTAGCACGTTCCTTAGGCAATATCTTTACGTATAACATATATTTTTTTCAAGACTGTCATTTAGCAGAAAGTATGTAAAACATTAGATCTTGCAACCTTCAATTCCGTCTCCCTTGGAATACCTCGCCTTAACCATCTGTTTACCCTGAAATTGCTAAACGTGACACTGGATTTTTTAATTCATGTGCTCTGCCTACCCTTTTTGGGAATACAGGCGTGAGAATATGTATGTATGTAAGACATAATATGTAGTGAGTGTAGGTGTGTGAAGATATAATATTAGTCCGAGGTATAAAACAAAATTGACCATGTTTTTCAGTGACTTTCGCTACCTGCAACGCTTATTTTTAATTACTTGCCAATTTTGATATAAAATAAATTTGAATATGTTAAAAAGTACGTAATTTGTCCTGTGTGATGTCGGGTTAGGAACTCGCCACCATCTTTGCATTTCTTCTGTGGATGTCGTATGAGGCGACTAAGGAAATAGTTTACGGTATATTTTAGGCGACAGGCTAACAACATACCCCTTTTATACCTGCCAAATTTAAACCTAAAAAATGTAAACTGGCCACGAATCGAGACTATTCAAGTCATGATTTTATCTATGTACCGTTTCGTGTGCTCTGCCAACTACATTCGGAATACAGGCGTGATGTATGTACAGTCAAAGAAATTGATACCTGTGCCACTTTGAACCTTTTCATAATCAGTTTCATAGTTCAAAATTCAAAACTTTATTTATGCAAATAGGCTCCTAATAGTCTAATAAGGTTAGGAAATCACCTCGGAATTCGAGATACCCAGCTGGAAGTTTTGTAAATATTTGCATATTGAGGCCCTAAAAGTTGTCTCAAAACCTACATATTCTAGGGTGTGAGCGACTATTAAATTTCAAGGTCAAAAGTCACAAAAATCGGTTTTTTGTGCTTCTTTTATAAATATCTCATTTCCTATGGGTTTTTGCTCTTTGTGTTCCTTGTCGATATTGTAGAATACAAAATTCTCTACAAGCTTTGTATTTTATTTTTTTTATACGGTTAACCGATTTCGAGATAGAGGGCGGAGAGCGCGCGGTCATAACATCACTTTAGGTCGACCGGTCTCCGATCGGAAACGCGCCATTATATACTTGATAAACTATCGATAGATCAATGATTATAAATATTTGATTAATTAAATCAATGTGGCTTTGGGTTGGCTGCTGACTGTCTTCGTTTTTTGGCGTAAATTAGAAGATGTGTCCCTCTACGCTGGATTTTTGCAATTTTTTTCTTTGTACCAGACCAGCTGGTTTTCGATTTTTGACGTAAAATGAGGTGACCCACTAAGTTGAATATTTTTTGTAAGGGAGGTATGTCGATTTCAACAGTAGTTTGGTTGGGCTCTAGTGCTTTCTAATCAGGGTCACCAGGTACTCCAGATCTTCAATTATCCCAGTTTTTATATTTTTCCCTTTATGTAGTCATTAATCCCTAATTCTGTACCAAATTTCAGCTTTGTGAATTTATGGGAAGTAGGTACTAGTTCTATTTTGATGATCATGAGTGAGTGAGTGAGTGTCGAAAATGCGAAACTTTGCTTTCGTTTAACTTCGGAACTAAATGATCTGCTGACTTGAAATTTTGGTTTTTAAGTATGTAGTTATAGCTTACTAGATGACAAAAATTTCAGCGTTCTGGTCTTATCCAGAAGTGCTCAAATAGGTGCCTGAAAACGCGGCGAAATGGATCCAGTGAAGGATGGTACGGCAGTGCTTGCTTCGCGCTCGACTTGGTGGGGGCACGGCCGTGCCCCCGACCATCAACTTCTGCAGCATTTTGAAGTTTTACAATATCTGTGTCGTTTTGGCCATCGAAGTACCAAAGGCCTTAAGTGATGCTGTAACCGCGCGCTCTCCGACCTATATCTCGAAAACGGTTCACCGTATAAAATAAATTTAGACGCAAAATTTGTAGAGAATTTTGTATTCTACAATATTGATAAGAAATACAAATAGCAAAAACCCATAGGAAATGAGATATTTACAAAAGAAGCACAAAAAAACCGATTTTTGTGACTTTTGACCTTGAAATTTAATAGTCGCTCACACCCTAGAATATGTAGGTTTTGAGACAACTTTTAGGGCCTCAATATGCAAGTATTTACAGAACTTCCAGCCGGGTATCTCGAAATTCCGAGATTCTTACCTTAATTGACCTTACTTTATTAGGCTATAAGAGCGCTTTTACGCGTCATTTTTGAGTCTACCAGCGCTTTGGAAAGACCATCATTGCCAAGAAGAATGCGCCGCAAGAAACTTGGCAGGAAGTCATTTTTGCAAAACAGAGAAAAAAAAATACAAAATAAATAAATTAATTCCAAACAAAAGTTACCAATAATCAAAATCAATTATAACAATAAAAACGGTAATTTTTTTACAAAAAAAAAAAATAGTGTACTAAATGTGGAGGCAGGATATTTAAGAAAAAGCCTGTATCACTGATCCAAGGGCCAAGGCAACGCGCTGACGCAGGTTTGATTAGTAGATAGTGTGGTAACATTAAATTTCTTGTGAAAAGGTACAAAGTGGCACAGTTATCAAATTCTTTGACTTTATGTTCCAAAAAAACACGTCTCATATTTGTCCATAATCTCACCGAAGGACTAATTAGACTAATACAATTTAGCCCAGTCGATATCACCCTTCTATTCTTTTTACTCAGCTTCGGGACTAGCACAAATTTTTCGACTACAGGTTGAAAAATACTGCCTTAATTGACAAAACTTGAAGAATAGGGATGATGACAGGGTTAAAAATATATCATTCTAATTAGTCCGTAAGTTAGATTATAAAAAAAATGAGACATGTATTTTTTAGTTTATCAAATAATTAAACATCGACAAAGGTACAGATCATCAAACTTCCTGAGTGGGGGCTCGTGACGTCACGTTTGAGTAAAAATTGTACACTAACGTGACGTCACGCGAAACTTTTAGGCTCTGTATTATCGTCATTTTTTGTCTGTCAAATAAAAGAAAAAATATGGGTACAATATTTTTTCGTAGTCTATCTGACGGACTAAATAGTTTTTACTAGTCATCTAGCCTATTGTGTGTTGCAGACGCTACCAAATAATCCGTCCCTTATAATCGGTATCTTAGCGGCCCGGGATCCATCTCGACACATGTTACGCCACTATCCGGGCACGGGACTACCCCGGGACTATCCGGGAGTACCGGGACTATCCGGGACTATTGATCTATGGCGTCGATTAGCTCGTATGATTGGGTTGCGATAAATTTGACGCAAATTAGGGTGTTGCCAGTTTGAAGCGTGTGATTTAAGATTTGGGATCTTGTTCGGTTTAGAACTAGCAGAATTAGAAAGGACTCTCCTGCTCCTCAATTTCTTCCGTGGATGGCATTAGAGGCGACTAAGGACAATAGGCTAAAGTATATTTTAGGCGACAAGTGACCTGACACTGTAACACATTTTTTATTTCAATTAAAACCTAAAATGTACCTATACTTAAAGTGGCTGCGAAATAGGTATGGATCAAGTTTCATTCAAAATGCATACATTACATACATGTTAGAACATACATATACATATCCTCACGCCTGTATTCCCAAGAGGGGTAGGCAGAGCACATGAATTCAAAAAATCCAGTGCCACGTTTAGCAATTTCAGGGTAACCAGATGATGGTAAAACGTGATATTGCAGTGACAGGTTGCTAACCCATCGCCCACAATACACTAACATGTTAGAAGTGGCCACGAAATGTGTGAAATAGTCATGAGTTTATCATGTTTTGTTTTCGTGTGCTCTGTCTACCCCAGAAATATAGGCGTAATGTATGTACGTATCTGTATGTATTTTGATTTCACTCTATACATATAAAAACCGGCCAAGTGCGAGTCGGACTCGCGCACCGAGGGTTCCGTACAAACCTGCAAGGTTTACAAAGTTCGTTCATTACGACAATCGAGTAATAAGTTTATATTTATTAAAAAATATATACATTTTGTAATGTAACTAAAAATTTAAGGTTTTCGGAATTTTTCCTTTATGTGTGCTATAAAACGTTGCTTCATGCCAAATTTCAAGATTCTAGGTCGACTGGATGTACCCTTTAGGTTTTGATTCCCTTGCGAGTACTTGCGAGTTTCAAAATATGCAGCTTAAATTGCTGTTTCTTTTGATTGCGTTGACATAGAAGTTTGATTTTGTTACAGCTTAAAGGTATTATAGACCTGAGTATTTGGTATGAATTTCAATTTAATACCTTTACGCGTTTATGAGGAAATGGGTAGTAAGTTTAAAATTATTAAAAAAAATATATTATGTGATGTAACTAAAAATTTATGGTTTTCGTAATTTTTCCTTTATCTATGCTATAAGACGTTGCTTCGTACCAAATTTCAAGATTCTGAATTCACGGGAAGCATCCTGTAGGTTTTGATTCCCTTGCAAGTGTCGAAAATTTGCGGCATAAACGGCTGTATCTTTTGATTGCGTTGGCTTAGAAGTTTGATTTTTTCACAGCTTCAAGGGACAGTAGACTTGAGTAATTGATATAAATTTCAGCTTCATACCTCCACGCGTTCCTGAGAAAAAGGGTCTTGACAGACGGACGGACGGACGGACGGACAGACGGACAACAAAGTGATCCTATAAGGGTTCCGTTTTTTCCTTTTGAGGTACGGAACCCTAAAAAGGTCATAAAGCCAACGGCAGCCAAAAATCACACTATGAAATGACCACTCACGATGAACTTTACTGTGGAAACTTAAGACAGCCTGATATTCACATTTCACCCACTGAATCTCAAAACGTTGGGATAAACTACCTTCAAATAAAAAAGGGGTGGTAATTAAACATTTCGCATAAAGGGTTATTTTATTATGTGACGGGTTTGTGTGAGATCGACTCAAACTTTAGATGAAGCATTTAACCAACTGGAGAAGTTAAGATTACATACATACATACATACTCATACATAATCAACTTACCTCTCTCTAACTGCTTCAAAAATTGCGATGTTAATTTGCCAAGAACTACCTATGTTAATTTAACGTAAATCTTAACTTACCGTGTGGTGTCGAGTTTAGAGTAACACCTCTCCATTTCTTTCGTGGAAGTCGTAAGAGCAACATTTAAGACGCAAGCATTCCACATAAAGGTCAGGCCACACCGCAGCTTAAAAAACGGCCGCGATACGGAATCGCAGTGACGCGTCGTATACGTACCGTTTTTGACGCATGCTCCCCACATCGCTGCTTAAAATACGCTGACGCACGATACATTCATACCGTACCGTCACCGTTTTAAGCAGCGGTGTGGGGTAGCATGCGTCAAAAACGGTACCGCGTCACTGCGATTCCGTATCGTGACCGTTTTTAAAGCTGCGGTGTGGTCGGACCTTAACATAACAGCGCTGCTTAAAAAAACTGTCAACGCACGGAAGGCCCTGCCATTCTGTACCGTCGTTTTTGAACATCGGTGTGGTCGTATCTTTAACCACAAAAATATGGTACAAGTAGGCACGAAGCGTGTACCTAATAGTCATACATACATACATTCATATCCTCACGCCTGCATTCCCAAGAGGGGTAGGCAGAGCACATTAATTCAAAAATCCAGTGCCACGTTTAGCAATTTCAGGGTAACCAGATGGTCAAACGTGATATTGCAGTGACAGGTTGCTAGCCCATCGCCCACAATACACTAACCCTTTCCCAGAGACGACTCTTACGACACCCGCGGGAAGAAAGGGGGAGGTGCTATTCTAACCCGGCACCACACGGAATAGTCATGGTTTTGTGTAATCTGCATACCCCATTTTATGGTCACTTTTAGCAAATTTAAACCTATTTCGGGTTATACATACAATAATTCGATACATATAATAACATCCGAAGAAAATGGAGAGATGTTATTCTATATCCACACAGGTAATTTTCTTTTTTATCACTTTTAACCATCTGGTTACCCTGAAGTTGCTAAACATAGCACTGGATTTTTTGAATTCATGTGCTCTGCTTACCCCTCTTGGGAATACAGGCAGGAGGATATGTATGTATGTATGTATACAATAATTATGTATGGTGGACACTTCGCTCCGATTTTCTCCAAGGCGGCTCCTAAAGTATTAACTCTTTAAGTGTTTAATATGGGTCAAACCCCGAAGCCAATTTTGTGTGAAATGTATCATGTTTCTAACAACATTATTGCGTGGTATATCGCTGCCTGTGGTGTGAAACTGGTTTTATAATGTCCATTGTTTCAAGGGTCACTATGAGGGATTTCAAATAAGCGAGTTGCTAGTATAATATTTTTTTCACACACCATGTGTATAGGATAGAGTCGTCTAAATATTGAAAATGTGTCAATTTTTACAAGAAATGTGTGGATTTAGAAAAAACTCTCCATTTCTTCCGTGGACGTCGTAAGAGGCGACTAGGGAAATGAAATATCCTCAGGTTTAATTTAGCCGACGGGTTAGCAACCTGTCACTGTACCTCTTAACTAAAACATGTACTTATGTTAGATGTAGCTACGTAACAAAGAATCAAAGATAAAACAGAAAAAAAATGTTATTCATTAGATTTTTTTTTTCACATGAAATTTAAACGCAATTTAAAAATAAATTTATTTAAATAAAATATGTCAAATACAAAAAATCAAATACGTCAAATACAAAATAATAAGAAATAAAAATAAACTTAAGCCTAAAGCCTAAGCTAGTCCAAAAAGCCCCCCCGAGTTGCCCCCGGTGCAAAGGTACCCATAACACTGGCTGGATGGCAATGGATAACCTTTGCACCAGGTACGAACCCGCGCGGGCATCCCCTCCCCTCTCTCTTATTTTGCGCCCCACTTCCCGAACGAAGTCAACCGCGTCCGATCCCCAACACCCTGAAGCCTCAAACGCCAAAGGTACAAAAAAATAATTGTTGCCCAACTCCGAATACTTTGCGCGCTTCTTAAGCGCAGCAAAATCTGCCGCAAAATCATTAGATTAGATATTAGATTTAAGAACTTCCACCGAAACTTGGTCTCAACAAGATCTAGTATTTTTTTGATACGTCATAAATCGTAAACAGAAATTTACTTTTCATTCAATCAACTCAAATACGTATAAAACTAAAAATTTTATTAACTTTTATATTATACTAGCTCTTGCCCGCGGCTACGCTCGCGTTAAATTCGGGGTAGCACAGAAGAGATAGCACACATACCAATTTATAGCTTTCTACATTGAAAATTGCGGAATTCTCCACAAACTTCCACACCCCATTTTAGGGAAGTGAGGAGTTATGAAGAGACAAAAAGTAGCCTATGTCACTCTCAATGACCTAAACTGTCTCTACCTAAAAAAATCACGTCAATTCATCGCTCCGTTTAGCCATGAAAAATGGACAAACAAACAAACAAACAAACACTTTTACATTTATGTATTAGTACGGAGTACGGATTACTTATTGTTATCTTTAACACTATTAATATTAGTCTGATTTTTTGTGTTCAATAAAGAATCCAGTAAACTAATTAAGTAAGCCGTGATAGCCCAGCGGTTCGAACTGTGGCCTCTCAAGCAGAGGGTCGTGGGTTCAAACCCCGGGCTCGCACCTCTGAACTTTTCGGAATTTATGTGCGATATCAAATTTGATATTTATCACGAGCTATTCGGTGAAGGAAAACATCGTGAGGAAACCTATACATAGCGACGAAGTAATTCAACGTTTAGAATAGAATAGAATAGAATATCCTTTATTATCAAACCGTGTTACAAAGATGGTTAACAAAATAATGAAGTTCCAACGGTAACCCACTCCGGGCATACAATAATATAGACAGTAAGTAAGTAATAAAAAATAATAAACTAGGTAGATACATTATTCGCACTTATGACTAAAATATTCGTATTACTTACGTATTACTTATCGTTGTGTGTGAAGTTCCCAATCCGCACTGGGCCCGTGGGAACTATCGCCCAAGCCCTCTCATACTGAGAGGAGTCCTGTGCCCTGCAGTGGGACGTATATAGGCTGATGATGATGATGAAAATCACAAAAATTCTCGCCCGAGATTCCACTCTAGATCCTTAAGTTCCACAGTCAAGTTACTAGTATCTAACCGCTAAGCTATGCCGTATGCTAAAACGGATGTATAGTTAGCAGTCTTAACTCGTGGATCTTCGATAATGAGCATTAATCTACTCATTAAGTGCTGATTAGCGACTGCGGTTGCTACAGGTTGTGATTCGGATTCACGGATTTATTCACTTACCTTGCACAAAATTGAAGATAGATTGGTTACCATTATGACATTTATGACTATTTCACGTCTCAAAACCAGTTTTGGGTACTTTTTAGGTTTTAAGTTATGAGGTACAATAGTGACAGGAAAGCAGATGGCAATTGGTCCGAGATA
The DNA here is from genome assembly GCA_005406045.1 of Adoxophyes honmai. Lineage (NCBI taxonomy): Eukaryota > Metazoa > Arthropoda > Insecta > Lepidoptera > Tortricidae > Adoxophyes > Adoxophyes honmai. Next base: position 108,564 of record BHDV01033875.1, on the reverse strand, counting down.
TCGTGTCTGTGCGTTGCTCGATAGCACTTTGTACGAAGATTGACTTCTGTATTTATACCTTAACTGTTTAGGTAGTTAAAACAATGTAAACAATCTTGACATGTCTTTTTGTTGAAATACACAGTCTAAAAATAAAAAACCGTTACACTATACAATTCAATTATGAAAGTACTTAAATGATTTTTTCATACCTAAATTGTAAAATGTAAAGATTTCGATTTATAAATTGTACGTTTAAATAAAAAGACACGTCAAGATTGTTTATATTGTTTTAACTACCTAAACAAATAAGGTATAGAATAGACTGTTCTGTTTTGTGGTAAGTTTTACTCCCGAACATGTTAAGACGTAAAAAATGTAAAAATAAACATATCATAATATAAAATATACATATGTATATAGCAGCAGAGCACACAAAACGTGAAACAGACAACACCCTGAATGATTACGACTATTTCACGCTTCACAGCCACATCTAGCATAGGTTCAGGTTTGAAAACAGATGGAAGATGAATAATAGTGATAGGTTAGCCTGTCGCCTAAAGTACACCATACCTATTTCCTTAGTCGCCTTCGCCTCTTACGACATCCACATAAGAAATCGATAAGTGTTAGCCCTGGTTCACACGGCATTGTCCTGCACGTTTTTTTGCAGTATACGTCTTAATGTCCATAGTGTGATTGTACTGCAAAAAAACGTATACCGCTTATGTGTGTGAACAGATATATGTACTTTGTACAGTCGCTAATTATACGTTAAGACGTATACTGCATAAAAAACGTGCAGGACAATGCCGTGTGAATCAGGGCTTATTCTGCACGATACCACACAGAAAAAAAACGCGTAAAAATAATCCTGTCTCTCTCTACTTTTGCTTATTGTAGACCTTCCGCAAAGTCTCACCAGAGCATTAAACAGCGCAGTGGACCTCTCCTAATGTAACCTCGTCTCGGACTAGAGTAGGTAGATTGGCTATAACGGTACAATTTGAGCTCAATGCAAACATAATAGCGAACCAGTCTGCGTGGGATGGTGACATATCGACAGATTTCGCCCACGTGGTGTCGAAAACCACAAGTTGGCAGTGAATAGTCAAATAATCACTATAATGACGCCTGTGTCCTCAAAAGGGATAGGCAGAGCACACAAAACGTAATAGTCAAAATATCTCTCTCTTTCCTTCAAATGTCGTAAGGCAGGGGTCACCAATTAGTTTCGCTCGGGGTCCATTTTAAGAAATGAAATGACATTCGCGGTCCGCACATTTATTTAAAAATAATTTACAAAGGTACCTAAGTAATTACAAAGGTATTATTATTTACATATCAATGAGAAACAGTGACATTTTTTATTGTTGATTATCTGTCTGAAGTTTGGAGTGGAATTGGTTCAAACTATTGACATTAAATCCTGAAGATGAAAATACAAAGATATATTTTTTCGGTCCGCATACAATGGGTCGGCGGTCCGTATGCGGACCGCGGTCCTTCATTTGGTGACCTCTGTCGTAAGGCGACAAGCTAGCAACTTGTCACTAACACATCTTTCATCAAAGTTTCAACTATAATTTAGTTACCGACTAGCTTTTCAAACAATTATTATTCTCAAAAAAATGGACGCTGTTAAGAGCATGTATCATAGGATACAGCTTAAACTGACTTATTTATGCGTCGATGAATGTTATTCCATTGTGTAAAGTCTGCTAATCTTGATCAAATATTAGATTATCAATTTTAAATAAAACACTTAATAACGGGAGCCGGTGATCTGCCAATTACGGGCGTTCCGGGAGACGGGCCAAAGCCACACGAAGGGAAAAATTAGCTACCGTAAATCTACATACATACAATCACGCCTAAGTTCCCAAATGGGGTAGGCAGAGCTCACGAAACTTAAAACAATGCACTTTTTCACGCTTCGCAGCCACCTCAAGTATTATTTTAGGTTTGAATAAACGTGGAAGAGGCAATATAATAGTGACAGATTGCTAGCCTGTCGCCTAAAGCATACCTAAACCTATTTCCTTAATCGCCTCTTACGACATCCACGGAAGAAATGGAGAGGTGTTATTGCCCGACACCGCACGGGATAAGTAATTAATTAAATACTTACTAATCAGTTGCGATGGCAACCTAACTACGCGTTCATTTGATTAAAAGTTGGTAACCAACCGAACAGAACTAGTTGTTTCTAAGTCGGTTAAGTTCGCCGTTGGCTAAAGTTCGTTTCAACACAGACTTATATCTAAATAGATACCGCGAGTTCCTGCATTTGTATGAAAACCAAGCGTGCCACTTTTTCTCTACCTACTGTGACGTCACATGATTCGCTTTAGTGATGGGAATTGACAGTCCGAGTAAAACCGATTCAAAGACGCCGCCTTATTCAAGTTGTCCTGTCCACGGTCGTAGCCAGGATTTCGTTTTGGGGGGGGTTGACGAAAAAAAAATCGGCCAAGTGCGAGTCGGACACCAAAAAAAATTACGATTGTTGTATGGGAGCCTGAACTTTTCGGGGGCGGTTTGAACCCCCAACCACCCCCTGGCTACGCCCATGGTCCTGTCTCTAGGCAGTTAAACCTAATCTAACAAGGAAGGGTACCCAACTGTCCACCTCCGATTTGATTCATTTTGATATATGTTATAGAGTAGTCTAAAATAACGGACTAATTTTTTTTTTAGCTGCCCAAACTCAATCTGTTAGGAGAAAATGGCCGCCAAAGTGCTGAAAATTGACAAAACCTACTAATTTCCGGAGTGAGATTTGTTCAAAAAAAGTGATAATTAATTACTGGTTTCGTTACTATGCCAAAGAACATGAATAAAAACTCGAGGGGTGTTTCGGCATTTCACCACAAACTTGCTTTTTATATTAAAAAAAAACATGTCAAAATTTCACTAATTTCGCCGCCACACTCACTTTCTTAAGGTAATTTTTTTAGCTTGAAAACTTCTTGGTTCATGATCTCATGGCTAATGGTCATGAAAAGACAATAAAAATAACAATAAAAAACAATTGGCAGTCTGATCTATTAAAAAAAAAACTGAATTATGTGTCCACCTACAAGATGGACAGACGACTTGATAAAGGTCGTCGGAAAACGCTGGATGCAGGTCGCTTCCAACAGGTACTTATAGAAATCTAAAGGGGAGGCCTATGTTCAGCAGTGGAAGTCTTATGGCTGAAATAATGACGTTTAAAGATAGTTTCCCCTCAGCCAGGTGTGGATTGAAGCAATCCACCGTACTAAAAAAAACTATTTAAAATATGACAATATAACAGTTTTCAATATAGTTTTTGCAAAAGACATCGCTTATCAATAGCTGTTTGGGGTGCTTGTAGCCAAAATCATGAATTATTTCGGCAAACTGTGCATTTTCGGCACAAGATAATATTTTTATTTTCCTCAGAAAGCATTAATTCACAATCGGGAATCAAGTCGAAAAATACTTGACATAAAACAGTTCTTGGTAATTTTAGTAAGGATAACCTGTTTTTCACAATTTTGACCTGAAATAAAAAAAAAATTAGTCAACCTCATCATAACCAATTTAATAAGAATAACAATAAAGCATAATTATGTATGAGTATACTTACACCATAAAAGTGAAAATACTGACTCATCGGGATTTGACGCCAAAATGTACATTACTGTACTATAAACCGTGTGGTATAGCATGTTTGGAATATTTAAGTTTTCGTTATGTCATTTTAAGTCAGGTTGAAATTACATATATTAAATAAATGGAAAATAATATAAAGTTCAGTTTTTTTAAGAAATCAGACTGCCCATTGTTTTCTTGTTGTCTTTTCATAACCATTAGCCATGAGATCATGAACCAAGAAGTTTTCAAGCTAAAAAAATTACCTTAAGAAAGTGAGTGTGGCGGCGAAATTTGTGAAATTTTGACATGTTTTTTTTTATATAAAAAGCGAGTTTGTGGTGAAATGCCGAAATACCCCTCGAGTTTTTATTCATGTTCTTTGGCATAGTAATGAAACCAGTAATTAATTATCACTTTTTTTTAACAAATCTCACTCCGGAAATTAGTAGGTTTTGTCAATTTTCAACACTTTGGCGGCCATTTTCTCCTAACAGATTAAGTTTGGGCAGCTAAAAAAAAAATTAGTCCGTTATTTTAGACTACTCTATAACATATATCAAAATGAATCAAATCGGAGGTGGACAGTTGGGTACCCTTCCTTGTAAGTGGTACAAGACTAAATCAAATCGCGTCAAAGGAAGAGCATTGCTCTCCCTTTTGGCTTCCTTTTAGCACGCGAAGTACAGACACTTGAGTCATCTGTTTCGATATAAGTCTGGGGTTCCAAGTTTTGAGATCATAAAAGAATTTGATTAATTTAATGTAGCAAGCTTTTATTGAAGTAAATTATTGATAATTAGTGAATACCTATAGTGAGTTTTGTGGAACCGTCCATTTCTTCCGTGGTTGCTAGGCTGCAACACCTTAAGGGTCTTTAGTCGCCACGCCTATGTTCCCAAATGGGGTAGGCAGAGCACACGAAATGTAGCATAGACAAAACCTTGCATGATTGCGACTATTTCACGGTTTGCATCCATTTCTAGGATAATTTTAAGTTGGAAAACCAATGGAATAAGTAGTATAATAGTGACAGGTTGCTAGCCTGTCACGTAAAGCATGTTCCTATTTCCTTAGTCGCCTCTTACAACATCCACGGAAGAAATGGTAAAGTGTTATTCTATCCCGACACCACACAGGATTCTTAACTAAATATCTTAACTTTTTCGACCATAGGAAATAACCAAAGCATTTTGCTTGTAACGATACTTACTCTAATCATTAAAACGAGTTCTGTATTTCAAATTTAAACGGTCCCTTACAAAAACCTTCATCGAATAACGAAATTCAAAATGGTGCAATTTGAAGCACGAACGTAGGTCAAGGACCAAACGACAGTAGCCGAAGCGATCCCGAGCTCTCCCGAACATTCCCGAACACTCCCGAACGGTCGCGTGCCGAGCGCGAGTCGATTACACCCGAAGACAACCGAACACAAAAACAAAGTTATCTATTACAGCGCGGTAATTGCTAAGCGCATACAAGCTTCGTGCGAAAGAAAGTTTCAGGTTGGTAAAGGTAACTTTGTAAACAACTACACGTAAAGACATCCGAAGATCATAGCAAAGTTATCTGATGCCGTTCGCAAGTTCAGAATCTGATGAAAGTTAAGTTGAGTAGCGATTTTTCGGATGGTTAAGGTAATTTTGTCGGAAATACGAATGTAAACGGGAATAACCGAAAGGGCAGTCGCGTGGAGCGCACGAGCGTGTTACAAAGTTCCCTTTGCGGCTGGTTTGGAAGCTTCTGGATAAATTTTGGTGGGATTTCTGTTGGGAGCCGGTTTTGGGAACGGCAGATGTAAATTTGTTGGTTTGCTTTGATGTTTAGTTCTGATTAACGGATTGTTTGAAGTTTGTTAATAGTGAAGTTGTATTTTTTTGTTACCACATTTCGTCTTACATTTTGTTTTGAGTAATTTGTTCATAATTGTTGAACTTATCTTCCGGCATTTTTGTATCAGACGTCTATATCTTAACTTAATACTAAGTAACTAAGTAGTAGTTATGGTTCAAGGTTCGAATTTCAAATCTATGAACTAAAGCAAGGAACAATCATTGATGCTACGTTTCCAGCACCCCTTTTTTGAGCCGGGTGTTAAAAACGGCATACAGATTGTGATCGAATTGTGGTATGACTTTGTTTTTAGTATTTAAATAACATTATAAACATAAACCCGTGTGGTGCCAGGTTAGAATAGCACCTCCCGCTTTCTTCCCGTGGGTGTCGTAAGAGGCGACTCTGGGAAAGGGTTAGTGTATTGTGGGCGATGGGCTAGCAACCTGTCACTACAATATCACGTTTTACCATCTGGTTACCCTGAAATTGCTAAACGAGGCACTGGATTTTTGAATTCATGTGCTCTGCCTACCCCTCTTGGGAATACGGGCGTGAGGATGTGTGCGTGTGTGTGTGTATATATAAACATAAAAGTATGTATGTATTCCCTAACGAGGTAGACAGATCATACAAAACGCCACATTGTCACTACTATTTTGTGTTTCGTAGCCACTTTTAATCATAATTTTAGGTTCAAAGTTAAAAGGCACACACAATAGTGACAGGTTGCTAGCCTGTTGCAAAACATACTTAACCTATTCCCTTAGTCGCCTCTTACGACATTCACGGAAGAAATAAAGAGATGATATTATAAATCCGACATCTCCCGTTATTAAAATCACCATTCGAATAAGTTTAGTATCAAAAATGCACTTAAAACTGAGTAAAGGACTAAAACATGTGTCTTTAATACATAAATACTGGCTGTACATCTTTGACACTTTTTAGGGTTCCGTAGCCGTGAAAAAGGAACTCTTATAGGTTTGTCATGTCTGTCTGTCCGTTTGTCACGGCCACTTTTCTCCGAAACTATAAGAGCTGTATTAATGTATTGTTGAAGCTTGATAAGTAGATGTATATCTATTCTGTAAACTGCATTAAAATTTTCACACGAAAATAAAAAAAAGAATTGGGAAGCTCTGAAACTCATTATTCTATCATCATCAACCGCATACTTCTTGGATAAGCCGGGGTAAGACTTCAAAAAACATAAGTATTATGGTTTCTTATGAAATTTATTTCTAAACTATGGCCACTTTATTTGCCCGAGAGACACTTGAAAAGGGAAAAATATCTAAGTATGTGTCCACCCCCAAAACTTCTAAAATAACAAATAAAAAAAACTAGTTTGAATACAAGTTCTTTTTGTTACGTCATAAACCGTAAACCACAATACTTTTCATTTACCTATTCAATACGGAACCCTTCATACGCGAATCCGACTCACACTTGACCAGTTTTACAATCTTTTTATTTCACTGTGGGAATACTGGCCGGTTGCACTTTTAGACATGAATATATTAATCCACCACGTTAACCATACGGCTCTTACTACCTTAGCACTTTACATTTAAAGTCGTTATTCCCACGAACGAACTGTAAGAATAAAATGCACGGTTAGTTTGCGTTTATGGAGACAGCAAACCAGTTTAGATTTATTGAATGCATTCGCTAAAATTGAAAACAGAATTAATAAACCTGCCAAGTGCGAGTCGGACTCGCGCACGAAGGGTTCCGTACCAAAAACTGCAAAAATTCAGAATTTTTGTATAGGAGCCCCCCTTAAATACTAATTTTATTTTTATTCAATTATTTATTTTTAGAGTAGATATTTAATTAAACATTCTGTGAGCATTTCACGTATTTACCTGTTACAGTTATTTAAATAGATCCAAAATAAATAAAAAAAACACGTTTTTTGTATGGGAGCCCCCTTAAATACTAAT
>BHDV01033875.1:90286-101069 GCA_005406045.1 Adoxophyes honmai | reverse complement strand
CAGAAATACATCATCTGTGAAAATTTCAACTCTCTAGCTCTCACGGTTCGTGAGATACAGCTTGGTGACAGACAGACGGACGGACGGACGGACAGACAGACAGACAGACAGACAGCGAAGTCTCAGTAATAGGGTCCCGTTTTTACCCTTTGGGTACGGAACCCTAAAAAGTACGTGGGTAAATGTTGTCTGTGGTGACTGTGGTCGCCGTTTAAATTTAGAATGCGATTGAGTTGCGATTTTTATCGCTGTCGTTACGATTTTGTTTTACATTTTATGTCTTAGTGACGTAGTATGAATTGCTACAATAAAATATCTTAATTACAATACATGTAGATAATTGTAGATAAGAAATTAACAAAATCTGTACCTAATTCGTAGGTAAATATGAACGAGAGATAAAAAAAATACGCCAACATTTTCGCAATTTTTTATCTAATCTAACCTAACCTAACGAAACATAACCTAACCTAAAGTATGGGTAAAATAATACAATTTGTCTTTCGTTTAGAATCTTACGAAAGTTAACAAATTTCCTAGAAAAAATTAGGAAATTTATAATCATACGGATCTTATTATTTTCCGGTGACACTAACATCACGCCTGTATTCCCAAATGGGGTAGGCAGAGCATACAAAACATTACATAGCTAAAACTATGACTATCTCACGTTTGGCAGCCACTTCTAGTTTATTTTTAAGTAAAGTTAAAGACACATTAGTGACAAAAAGCTAGTCTGTCGCCTTAAGCATACCTAAACTCATTTATCCTTAGTCGCCTCTTACGACATCCACGGAAGAAATGGATATGTGTTTTTCTAAGACCCCTAGCACACGGCGTATTTAAAACGCGCTGTCGACGCGCAGATGACGCGCGTATACGCGCTTCAAACGAGATTTGAACGCAACCTTCTAACCTAAGCACAAGGGGTGACCGTGAAACGCGCCTATACTGCGCGTATACGCGCTGTAGTTGCTCGTAGCCTTTGCGTTTTGATCATTGATTCGCTCCTTTGTACGCGCGTTTGTATCGCATCAAACGCGCGTATACGCGCTTCATGCGTGCTTGTATCATCAATGCAAACGCAACAATCAGCGTCTACGGCGCCGAAGACGCGCGTTTTTAATACGCGCGTCGTCCGCGCGTTTAAAATACGCCGTGTGCTATGGGCCTTAGTATCACATTTTTAAAATTTGGTTACATTACAAAACAGTAAAAAACTACCCTCCGAAAATCTGTATCAATAAACAAGTCCACATGTGTATGTTTGTCTCAACACGCTATAAGGTAAACTGTCGACGTGTGATAAAAATAATTAATATAAACAGTACGGGTGGTCGCATTTAATATAGTTGTTAAATATTTTCTGGGAATTATTACTAAATTAATCTTAGACTTATAAAACGGTTTTAAAACATCCGGATGGTAATTTGAAACAAACAGGAAGGTAAGTAACATCCTTAGCCCCTGCGTAAACGACAGCCTATCCGCGACGGACTTTTTAGTCTGTGCAAATAGAACCTATGGAATTATTATCAATAACGCACACGACGCGCTAAAAGTCTGGCGCACAATGCATTCAATCCTCGCAGACTTTTTGTGCGCCGCAGACTCGATCGCACAAAAAGTCTGTCGTCTGCACTGCACCTTAATCCAACAGGAAAAATAGGATGTTATGTGTTTTATGCGTCAGTGTGTGTTGGGCATAGATTAGAAGCTCTTGAACGAATATGTCGGGTTTAAAAGAATAGCTCTCCATTTCTTCCGCGGATGTCGTAAGAGGCCACTAAGGATATTTATAGTTTAAGGTATATTTTAGGCGACAAGCTAGCAACCTATCACTATTATACCTGCCACCTCAAAAACCTAAAAAAAACCGGCCAAGTGCGAGTCGGACTCGCGCACCGAGGGTTCCGTACAAACCTGCAAGGTTTACAAAGTTCGTTCATTACGACAATCGAGTAATAAGTTTATATTTATTAAAAAATATATATTTTGTAATGTAACTAAAAATTTAAGGTTTTCGGAATTTTTCCTTTATGTGTGCTATAAAACGTTGCTTCATGCCAAATTTCAAGATTCTAGGTCGACTGGAAGTACCCTTTAGGTTTTGATTCCCTTGCGAGTACTTGCGAGTTTCAAAATATGCAGCTTAAATTGCTGTTTCTTTTGATTGCGTTGACATAGAAGTTTGATTTTGTTACAGCTTAAAGGTATTATAGACCTGAGTATTTGGTATGAATTTCAATTTAATACCTCTACGCGTTTATGAGGAAATGGGTAGTAAGTTTAAAATTATTAAAAAAATATATATTATGTGATGTAACTAAAAATTTATGGTTTTCGTAATTTTTCCTTTATCTATGCTATAAGACGTTGCTTCGTACCAAATTTCAAGATTCTGAGTTCACGGGAAGCACCCTGTAGGTTTTGATTCCCTTGCAAGTGTCGAAAATTTGCGGCATAAACGGCTGTATCTTTTGATTGCGTTGGCTTAGAAGTTTGATTTTTTCACAGCTTCAAGGGACAGTAGACCTGAGTAATTGATATAAATTTCAGCTTCATACCTCCACGCGTTCCTGAGAAAAAGGGTCTTGACAGACGGACGGACGGACGGACGGACGGACGGACGGACGGACGGACAGACGGACAACAAAGTGATCCTATAAGGGTTCCGTTTTTTCCTTTTGTGGTACGGAACCCTAAAAACACGCTAAAATTGGTAACGAAACGTGAAATAGGTCTGGCTTTACCTATAAAGGGTTTTGTACGCTCTATCTACCTCACGACTGATACGAGAGCTACCGCATTTAATTTTACCTGGTCTAAATCGTGGGCTAAAGTTATATGTAAAAAGATATTTATATGTAGCTCATTAGCAGCTCTATAATCATTATTAACATCGTTTTTATTACAAACTCAAGAACACACAAAGTATCTTATTATCAGATTTCAAGTATTTGATTATAGCCATCTGTACCCATTACGTTACTCAAACGCTTTCGCTATTTCCATGCCTAATGCCTGTATTACTAACACCTCCCCTTTCTTCCCGTGAGTGTCGTAAGACTCGACTCTGAGAAAGGGGTTTGGGTATTGTGGGCAACCTGTCACTGCAATATCACGTTTAACCATCTGGTTACCCTGCTGAAATTGCTAAACGTAGCACTGGACTTTTGAATTCATGTGCTCTGCCTACCCCTCTTGGGAATACAGGCGTGAGAATATGTATGTATGTATTTATCCCCTTCTAGCAAAATTGTAGAGCATACTTAAACTTATTTCCTTAATCGCCTCTTATTACACGGAAAAAACCTTCAATTTAATGAACAATTAGTTTAGTTATTTCGGATATTGTTCTTAAAATAACATAAAAATAGTAATTAAATTGGTTAAAAGATAGGAAAATTAAATGGTCTACGTAATGCTTTGTGTGCTCTGCCTACCCCGTTTGGGAATATAGACGTAGTCTTCAAGTTATGCATAAATTATAAACCGCTAGTAAGTAGCTGATTACGTTAAGAATACTTTCTCAATTTCCTTATTGAAAGCAATTGAAGGAATCTCCCTTCAAAATGTCATAGCAATATGTCACTCATAATAACACAGTCTCTTTTAAAACGGTAATATGTACTTCACGTGGGAGAGTGTGGGCGATACACACAATAAGATACAAATCAAATAAATGTGACCTTTATGGTGACGTGTTTAGAGTTCATAATACAATTTTAAAGAGAAAATGAGGTAGCAAATGTGAGATTTGGTAATATAGAAACACACATGACTATTACGCCTGTGTTCCCATTGGCGTAGGCAAAGCGAATAAAACACGACATAGGTAAAATCTTGACTATTTCACGTTATATAGACACTTTCCTGTGTGGTGTCGGGTTAGAATATCACCTCTCCATTATTTCCGTGGATGTCGTAAGAGGCGACTAAGGAAATAGGTTTAGATGCGCTTAAGGCGACGGGCTAGCAACCTGCTATATTTAAAATGATGCTAAAAGTGGACACGAAATGGGAAATAGTTATGCTTTTCTTTATGTCACGTTTTGTGTGCTCTACCTACTCCATTTAGGACCACAGGCGTAATTGAAGTAGGTAGGTACCTATGTATAGCCACTTTAATAATTTTCAAGCTAAACGTAGACGAAAAAGCTATAGTAGAAGTGACAGGTTGCTTGCCAATCCCTGTGTTGTGTCGCGTTAGAATAATAGGGTTGCAGGAAGTGAGCTTATACAATATAGGCTTGTTTTTAGTACAGTCTGGGAAATTTGATGTTTAGCAGGTTGAGATACTTCTAAAATTTGCCTTATTACTATTTCCGGCCAGTTGCATGACATAAATACTCAATATTGAACTTTATGGTGAAGTTTGTCCTATAATGCGAACAAATTATGAGGGCGGTCAACCTGCTAAATATTCAGATTCCCAGACTGTACCTACAGATTTCATTCACAAATACCCCGTTTTCTATAAATATTCTTTATCAGTATCATTATAAAATTAATCAGCAACAACGACGGAATAGTTTACATTTTATGGTTGTTCTCTGTTTTACATAGCGACTGGTTTTACTTGATTCGAGATAAACTTCCCACGCAACCGATCAATATGCAAACATATTGTTTTAGACTTTCATTCATTGTGAGTTAACGAGAGATTGGCCATATAATATACTAGCTAAATTTCCCCGTTTTTCCCCACATTTTTCAATTTTTCTTCAGTCCTATTTGTCGCAGCGTAATGCTAAATAGCCTAAAGCCTTCCTCGATAAATGGTCTATCCAACACAAAAAGAATTAATCAATTCGAACCAGTAGTTCCTGAGATTAGCGCGTTCAAACAAACAAACAAACATACAAACAAACTCTTCAGCTTTATAATATTAGTATAGATAACATAATATAAAACTAGTGACTGGCGTCGGATACACAGAACTGTGTCAGACTTAGGCGCAGCGCAGACGACAGTGTTTTGTGCGATCGAGTCTGTGGAGCAATAAATTGTTTGAATGGCGCGCTGACAGCTTCCACGAAACTCTGAATGGAAATTCCTGGAACCTGTCAGCACGCCATTCAGACAATTTATTGCTCCACAGACTCGATCGCACAAAACACTGTCGTCTGCGCAGCGCCTTAGAGTAACTCTTCAGCTTTTTATTTTTAAATGTTGTAAGAAGTCACTAAGAAAAATATGTTTTTGCTGACAAGCTAGAAATATCTTTTACGTAGGTACAATCTCGTCTATGTTTCCGAACGAGGAAGACAGAGCACACCAATAGTTACATTGTACAATGTAACCACGTCAAACCATGACTATATTCACGTGTCGCGGCCACTTCCAGGGGTGTAGTAATAGTGGCAGGTTGCTAGCCTTCGCTTAAAGCATACCTAAACCTATTTCGTTAGTCACTTTTTACGACGTCTACGGAAAAACTGAAAAGGTGTCATTCTTTTCCGACATCACACAGACACTTATATTATGTAACTTAAAACCTAAAATTGTGATACAAGTGGCTATTTAATCTACTCTGCCTACTCTTGAAAAACAAGCGTGATAAACGTCATTCGTGTTCAATAAAAATCTAAATTAAATTTAAGCAATAACCATAGTCTAAGTAAAAAAATCTTAACATGCACACAAAACCATGACTTTCTCTCGTCACCGCTCTTGACATAAGCTTACAATAAACTACATTTTATCCTTCAATAGTTTGATTGACTTTTGTGAAACTACCAACTGCCTCCCCCGCTCTTCTACCTATTCAAAAGCTACCGAATCATAATTTCGACTCTTGACCTCCGCCCACGCCGTCCGCTATTAAGTAATTATACTTGTTTGTTTACACACGCAACTATACATCTTATATTTCGAAATATATCTTTTTCATCATACTTTCTCGTCAATGGTGTTATAATGGTATCCTATAGGTATAGGACTAAGACTACCCGCAGGAGTTATAGATAGTTCATGTTCCTATGGGAAGACTTCAGTTTTTAAATGTGCAAAAGTTAGAATTAGGTGCGTCACTTCAGACTATGTAAGGAGGTTACAAGTGTCAAATTCAACTATAGGCCAATTATAAATTCAAATTTTACGTAAGCATTATGAGACTTCGTTAATTTAATACCTTGGATGTATATCAACGTGTTTTTCAATATTTTCTGTAAAACTTTATTTTTTCGTATTTTTTTTAGCAATAATCGTCACTTCTAGCGACTAAGCCACTAAATTGGCAACACTGTGAAACTGAGTTTCCTTTCGTTGCGTTTGAGAAGTATCCTGTACGAAGTAAAATTACTAACTGGTTTTTAATTGTAATTATTTAACTTTTCCGTCACTTTTGTGTAGCTCCATATGAGAGAAACCTTACTCTGCCGTTCTCTAAAATAATCACAATAACACTGTAACACGACTACAATTCGACCATAACGAAACACCTACACAACCACGGAATATATGGCGACCACAGACGCCACAAAGCAGCTTCTAGCCGCAAGCCGGCCGTAGAAGCGAGGAAATGCTATGGTGGTGTTATAGTGGTTCTTAATAAGAGTAATTAGTGCTCGGAGCCGATATTAACGCGGTGGTAAAGCGGTTGGTGTTCCAAACGTGTTTTGTGGACTAAAATGCAGCTGGGAAAGAATCTTTTCGGAAATTTCGGATTTATGATTTCTGGTGTCATACATCTAATATTAAAGGCAGTCGTGTTACATAGATATTACAAAGAATATACTGATGACGGAAGATGTTCACAATTTTAAGGGGCAGCGCAGACGATAGACTGTTTGTGCGATCGAGTCTCCGGTGCACAAAAAGTCTGCGTGGATTGTCTGCATCGTGCGCCGGACTTTTTGCGCGTCGGGTGCGTTATATTGCGTTTCACAGACTAAAAAGTCCGTCGCGGATAGTCTGTCGTCTGCGCAGGGCCTAAGAAAGAACTTCTTAACCTTTTGGCGAATAAAGCTTAATTGAGGATTGATTTAGTGCGTGATTGAGTGGAGTGTATTTTATATGCCTTTGGCAGCAACATAGTGATACAAGTCTATGATCAATGTACCATCTATTTAATTAAAACTCTTAGTGCTAATGGTGTTTTTTCAGGCCCTAATCATCTTTAATGCAGCATTTAATCATCTTAAGCCTTTTAAATTATCACTGACAGCTACTATGCGACTATAGGATCACCAGTACTCTTAAAATAGTCTTAATACGCCCTAAATTTCAAATTACTCTAAAAGTCTGTAGTTACATAGCTATCTATCTGTGCTACTTGGGATTATGTCTGACAAGTAAAAATGTTTTGATTTGATTTGATCTCTTTCTACCTATGTAGATGCACAATTATTTTTCGCATTTTTAATAATTAATACAGACTTAAAGTAATAATCATGGAAAAAAAGATAGCAAACAAGAACCGGTTCAATTTATGAATGAGCTTGCGAGAGTAACGGACCTATGACCTCTTTCGACCCACGTGGTATTGCGTCATCGGCCATTCATGGTTAGTTAGAACCTTGTACCACTTAATGGTATCTTGTTGATATAGTACTCGTAATGTTCAACCAAATACTTCTATTACACATACGTAAATATTACGTGTGTGTTGTCAAATAGTTGACAGAGCAAATAAAATGCTATATGTACAAAACCATGATTAAATGATTATTTCACTGGCCACTTTGAGCTTTTTAAACGGTTTTATTATTATTATTAAACGGTTTTACTTAGCTTACCCCGTTTGTTTTAGTCTTTAATCTTTATTCTTTGGTCTTTGTTGGTTCAAATTTAGAAATTGAAATTTTACCCTCTTTCCGTCAACTGATTGATCTGAAATTCGGTATGCGCTTTTAGTTGTGGTGACAATACAATAATGTATATTCATTGTCGTTGTAAATTCAAAATGGCCGCCGCTACAAAATGGCGGATGACCTAATTCTTATCTACCCCATCAATATGGATATCAATTGAAAGGTCTTTGCAAGGAGAACACAGTGCACTACATCAATTGAAAAAAAAAACCTTTTTTATATACATTGATTAGACAAAAATAAAACCGTTATACTTAAAAGTTTTTTTTTTAATTTTTTTATATCTTAGGTTGTACCTAAGTTAAAAGTACAATATAAATTGTCAATATTATAGTGACTGGTTGCTAACCTAACGGTTAAATGATAACTTCCTGAATCGTAAGAGGTGACTAAGATAAAAAAAGATATCCTAAAATTTTACCAGAAGTGACTGCAAAACGAGAAATAGTCATAGTTTTGATTATATGACGTTTCCTATGCTCCGCCTACCCCATTTGAATCCAAGTCTGCTGTTACAAAACAAGAAAATTCGTCTTTCTAAACTCAAAACGTTACAGACAAAGTCAGCCCACCCTTTGGGGGTTAACACAATTCATCATCGCGTAATAGACCCCGCGGTTGTCACAACACTGAATTAATGCAACGATATCGATGTTGTGTTAGTGCCTTGTCTGTTTACGGTGACAACTGTGGCGTGTCGAACAGACACTAAATATGTTGGTTGATTGGGCTGGGGATCCCCTTGGAATATATAATTTTATTTAGACTATTATTGTTTCGCATAATTGATTTGGCATAATTAATTTTGGCATAACAGTACTTTCGCATAATAATACTTTGGCTTAATACTTTTTTGGCTTACTACGCTAATAGCATAATTTCATTTGGACTAATTTGTATTGGCCGAATACACATTACGCATACTATTGTTTGGGCTAATAATTATTTGGTATAAATGTCTTTATGCATAATTGAAATCTCAGTTTCGTTGTTACCATGTATTTACTATTATTAGGTTAGGTTAGGTTAGTATGAAATCCAGGCGCGAAGCGCCTAAACATCACGGATTAGTTCGCGGATCATCATCGACATCGATTTAGTTCCTAAATAATACGTAAGTATGCATACCATTGGTATGAATAGCAGTAATTACTACGAGCCATTGGCACAAAACTTTACTATTTTTTGGCATAATACTTTTATGCATATTGATATGATGCCATTTGATTAATATGCCTTTTTATGCTTATGCTTATAGACATTAGTCTTGATGATAATTATGCCTCCTGTATTTATGCTTTTTAATGTTATGCGTTAAAAAATATGCGTAATGATGATTATGCAAAAAACAATTTCGGCGAAAAGTGTTATGCGAAACAATATTAGTCTAAAAAACTTTATGCCTTCCAATAGAGAACCATTGGGCTGAGTAGTCTGAGAGGATAACGGGAGGCAGTTTTTAAGTGGATTTTTGTATCTGCGTTTAAGGGGGTTATTCAACATAATATACATACATACATCACGCCTATATTCCTAAATGGGGTAGGTAGAGCACACGAAACGCTACTTAGACAAAACTATGACTACTTCACATTTTTGGTCACTTCTAGCATTTTTCTTAGGTTTTGAGTTGGCAGGTATAATAGTGGCTGGTTGCTAGCCTGACGCCTAAAATATGCCTTAACCTAAGTCCTTAGTCGCCTCTTGCGACATCCACGGAAGAAATGGAGAGGTGTCACAACACTGAATTGCAACGATATCGATGTTGTGTTAGTGCCTTGTCTGTTTGCCCTGACAACTGGCGTGTCGAACAGACACTAAATATGTTGGTTGTTTGGGTTTTCTACCTCTTACATCTTTGCAAACCTAAAACTTTGCTAGAAGTGGCTGCGAAGCGTGAAATAGTCATACAGTCATGGTTGTGTCTTTCACATTTAGTGTCCTCTGCCTACCCCATTCGGGAACAGGCGTGACTGTATGTATGTCTGTTATTTACACTAATATTATAAAGCTGAAGAGTTTGTTTGTTTGAACGCGCTAATCTCAGGAACTACTGGTTCGAATTGAAAAATTCTTTTTGCGTTAGATAGACCATTTATTGAGGAAGGCTTTAGACTATATAACATCACGCTGCGACTAATAGGAGCGAAGAAATATAGGAAAATGTGGAAGAAACCGGGGAAATTATACACTATTCACAGCTCACGGCACTCACTAGGCACAGCTAGTTTTTAATAAGTAGGGACGCAATAAATGTGCCCAAAAATTCGCAGACAAAAGTTTTCACCAACATTATCGAACCAGGTCTTTGGTTAAATAGGTAATTAGTAATACCTAATGAACGGCGGCCATTAGGGAACTTCGCACACCATTAGCCTCATGAGTCTCATTACACAAACCGAGCGACTGCAATTCCTGAATAGAGGAATATTAGCACCATTACAAGATAGGTTTTCACTTCGGTTGATGTGAGTAACTTTTGAAAACTATCTGCTAGACTTGCTTTCTACAAACATACATACATAATATATTCACGCCTATTCACAAATGACGTAGGCAGAGCATACGAAAACTGGCAGGAAACTATCTTGAAAGATATACGGACAACTTACATTTTAAATCCAGGACAAAACCATGTCTATTTCAAGTTTCGTGGCAACTTCTAGTTTTTTTTAGGTTTTGAGTTGGCAGAAATAATTGTGACAAGTTGCTAGCCTGTCGCCTAAAATATCATCACCCTATATACGTCCCACTGCAGGGCACAGGCCTCCTCTCAGTATGAGAGGGCTTGGGCTATAGTTCCCACGCAGGCCCAGTGCAAATTGGGAACTTCTTACACAACGTTGAATTACTTCGTCGCTGTGTGTAGGTTTTGTTTGTAATGTTTTCCTTCACCGAATAGCTCGTGATAAATATCAAATTCGACATCGCACATAAATTCCGAAAAATTCAGAGGTGCGAGCCCG
>BHDV01033875.1:72272-86709 GCA_005406045.1 Adoxophyes honmai | reverse complement strand
AGTGGCCCAACAATCCCGGTTCGAGACTGTATATATTTGTCTCCGGAGTCGCTGTTAAAGACTGTGGTGGTACCAGGATCGCATAAACAACAGAAGCCCACGTAACATCGCGAACCAGGATTGTTGAGCCACTTACCTATGTTTGTAACTTGGTCGTGTAATACTAATCCAATAGCTAACATCTAGTCTGTCACATCGGTCATTGATTACACGTCTAAATTGCGAACAGTGGCAAGTGGCTCAACAATCCCGGTTCGTGACTGTACATGTATGTGTATACCTATCTATCCCTTCCTTTATCTATCCTTAGTTGAAAGTCAAAGTTGCATCCAAATCTCGGGAAGTCTCATCCAGCCCGTGTAGACAAACACACGACTTGTCCAAGTTTAATTAATCGTTCTGTACACTTCGGGACAGTGGAAAGGGTACACAAAGGGGAAAGTCAAAATATATTATTCTTATTAGTACGTTAGACTATGGAAAAATATATGACACGTGTGTGAAGTTCCCAATCCGCACTGGGCCCGCGTGGGAACTATATAGCCCAAGCCCTCTCATACTGAGAGGAGGCCTGTGCCCTGCAGTGGGACGTATATAGGCTGGATGATGATGATGATGATGAAGTGGTTTTTGGTGGTGCCCATCTAGTTGATTTATATTGTCAATATTACTTTAACCATAAAGTTGACACTATTTTTTTGCATAAAATGTGCTGATTTCATAATTGTTCCGTGTTATAATTATATTTTGTTGTAAATGTTTTTACCATAATGACGAATGACATACATTTATGTTTCATAAAATCGATGATTTATATAGAAAGTATACAAAAAAGAAGCGCAAGCGAGCGCAGCGAGCGAGGAAGACCCCTCGGAGCGGATACGACTCAGACAGGTTAGGTTAGAAGGCCAAGGCGCCGCGCAGCGATACGTAGTCATAAAAAATATGACTTCAATCTTTATGCACCCTATATGAACCTGTTTTTTTGATTTATCAAATAATTCAGCATCGACAAAGGTAAAAAGTTAAAAAAAGGTAAAAGTAATTAGATTTTTTTAGCCAATTAGGTACCCAATCATATTTAGTTTAATATCCAAAACGTGTGTATGTATGTATGTATTATTTAATAGTTGTACCAATACCAGTGTCCGCCAGTGCAGCCCCCTGGTGCCCAATCCAGCTAAACTAAAGGGCGTTGTCTGCACATACTTGCCCGAATAATTGTTATCCTGGGGAGCCGACAACGCAATAACACTTATAAGTTATAATACTAGCCTTTGTGGGTTTAAAACAGGGATGTTGCGAATGCATTTTTTTTTCACATCCGCGGATGCGGATTTTGATCTGTACAAAAAACTCAATTATTGGTTTAGTAAGGTAAAAAAAAGTAAAAAAAAAACTTTTAAGTAAAACGGTTTTATTTTAGTCTAATCAATGTCTATAAAACCGTTGTACTTAAAAGTTTTTTCTATACTTTTTTTCTTTGAGCTTTGTTTTTTAAATTTGATATAGTGCACTGTATTCTCCTTGCAAAGACCTTTCAATTGATACCCATATTGATGGGGTAGATAAGAATTAGGTCATCCGCCATTTTGTAGCGGCGGCCATTTTGAATTTACAATGACAATGAATGTACATTATTGTATTGTCACCACAACTAAAAGCGCATACCCAATTTCAGATCCATCAGTTGATAGAAAAAGGGTGAAATTTCAATTTCTAAATTTGAACCAACAAAGACCAAAGAATTAAGACTAAAACAAACGGGGTAAGCTAAGATCTTGCCACAACCACAACAAAATAATAGCGAGACGCGTAACCGTCACCGATTCACCAAAGTCCGACATCAAATTAAGGTAAAAGTACCAATGCTCCACGCCTCAACGCCTAGTAGATGACACCCATCTGTCACCTGTCTTACTATGACATAAGGTTGCAAGTGCCAAGTATTGGGTCAGTGTCGAGCACAGGGACGTTTACCTTACTGCTTGCCTATTGGTCGATACTCGACACGCGCCACTCGCCACTTTCTTTCTTATCGCGACATGCTACATACACATACATCCAGCCTAAAGCATACATATACATACATACATACATATACATATTCTCACGCCTGCATTCCCAAGAGGGGTAAGCAGAGCACGTGAATTCAAAAATCCACGTTTAACAATTTCAGGGTAACCAGATGGTTAAACGCGATATTCCAGTGACAGGTTGCTAGCCCATCGCCCACAATACACTAACCCTTTCCCAGAGTCGACTCTTACGACACCCACGGGAAGAAAGGGGGAGGTGCTATTCTAACCCGGCACCACACGGGACTTGATATAAAAACTTGAGTAAATCCGTTCTTTTTCACTATGAGCAAGTCTCCCGGTAGTTTAATGTTCAAAGCAACTCATTATCAAATTCGCCTGCTAGTTTAAGCTCATTTCATTTACTTCACAGGTTCGTTGACCTCCAAAGCACAGCAACTATTAACAGCGACATCCGCCAGACTGGTCTACACGCGTCTGTCAGTCAATTTGTTACTTTAAAAAACGTAATCTTACACCTTTATTATTGGTGCTGTGAATGAATCTCACGGTGGGAACTTTTACACCGAAGTAGGAAAATGCGCCTAAAGCGGACACATATCAACTATGGAACTAATCGCCACCGTATCGCCTCGAGCCGTTCGAGTGTGTATGAAGCTAGCAGTACGTCTAGTGTGTTCATTTCGATGGTGCAGTCGTTAACGAATTCGTTTGCGAGTTGTCGCGGAATGTATGGAGACTTGTCGACCGTGGCAGTTGTGCAAACGTTCCGCTGGCGGCGCTGTTTCGCTTTCCATACAATTTTGCGATAACTCGCAAACGAATTCGTTAACGACTGCACCATCGAAATGAACACACTAGACGTACAGCAACGCACACTAATTGGAATCGTAACGGAATCGCCTCGCCTCGGAACAAGCTCCGAACCGCGATGCGATGCGTGATCGATCAGTTGCAGTTCACGCTCTCGTCTCTCCGTACGCGAGCTCTTGTGGGAATGAGACGTGGCGGTATGTATGTTATGGATATATTAATCTATGAATAGTAATCTATGTACGTCTGTATGTTGTTGGATTTGGAATAACACCTATCCATTTCTTCCGTGGATCTCGTAAGACGCGGCTAAGAAAAAGGATTAAAGGCTGATAGCCTGTCACTATTTATACCTGGCAACCGAAACCCAAAACAATGTGCTATAAGTGGCCACGACATGTGAAATCGTCATGGTTTTGCTTATGCAACATTTCGTAGGCTCTGCCTACTCCATTTGGGAATATAAGCGTGATGTATATATGTATGTATGGTCAGTTATTCAGTAATAAGGGAATTAGCTTCGCTATCATCTATATATCATTGCTTATCAGAGATGTTACAACACGGTGTGATAAACGGCCCGCCCCGCCTGCTTCCTCCATTCACAATTTAGCTCTCGTATCGACGGCAACCGGTTTGTTAGCCGCTGGTATAAACCACAAGAATATAAGTACATATAAGACATTGACGTACAATAAACAACTAGAGTCCCAATCGTTTAACAAAATTCCTCAAAAAACGTCCGAGCGGGAACACCCTGTGTGTGTACATGAACAGTTGAACACATGAACAGCATTCATTCAAATTAACACCTTATTTTGTAGCAGTAATGTTTAATGACAATTGTACACGACCGTTAGAAGTAGTGACATAACGTCACGCGCGTCGAAAGACAATTGAACCAAAACTGCATAGTTGACGTGACATTTTTTGAGCATGATTGGGAGTCTAGTTGTTTATTTTACGTCAATGATATACATACATATTCTCACGCCTGTATTCCCAAGAAGGCTAGGCGGAGCACATGAATTAAAAAATCCATACTTACATACATACATATTCTCACGCCTGTATTCCCAAGAGGGGTAGGCAGAGCACATGAATTCGAAAATCCAGTGCCACGTTTAGCTATTTCAGGGTAACCAGATGGTTAAACGTAATATTGCAGTGACAGGTAGCTAGTACAAATTGATTCCTGACCTCCTGAATCATTGAGGATAGAACCTATAGAGTACTAATGTCATCTTGGTTGTTCGGAAATTATTCCGCAAAACAATTGAAGTGATCGCTGTGCTCTTATTGGCTGGTCCAAGATCGCGCGTAACGCTAGTGCCTTTTTCTCTACGGTTATTGGCTCTGTACAGTTTCTGTGACAGTGACGGTGAGGTTTAGTATGTTGAAATCAACAAACTATTTGCGGACCGGGGTTGCGAACATTGTTTCTCTATAGGTTCTATCCTCTATGTCCTGAATGCTATATAACTGTGCTGTGACATGGTTCTAAGTGTCGCACAACAATCACAGTCTGGAATCGCTGCCTCTCATGACTCGTGCTGTCTCCTATTAGCCGGATCATAATAAAATGACGACTACATCCGACCGCCGCCGATATTACCCGAAGTCGTGTTTCATTGATTGGAAGCCGCGCCTGCGACTGAATGAGACCTTATTTTAACATACATACATACATATTATAATCATGTCTATGTTATGTATTTATGTCGAAGACCATCGTGAAGCTATCTTCAGGCATAATTTTAGGTGACGGAATAGGAACCTGTCACATTTATACATACATACATATTCTCACCCCTGTATTCCCAAGAGGGGTAGGCGGAGCACATGAATTCAAAAATCCAGTGCCACGTTTAGCAATTTCAGGGTCACCAGATGGTTAACGTGATATTGCAGTGACAGGTTGCTAGCCGATCGCTCACAATACACTAACCCTTTCCCAGAGTCGACTCTTACGATACCTGCGGCAAGAAAGGGGGAGGTGCTATTCTAACCCGGCACCACACGGGCATTATATCTGCCTAATAAAACTTTAAAAATGCTAGGCCTCGAAACGTAAAATAGTCATGGCTTTGTCTGTGTGGCGTTTTGTGTGCTCTGCCTACTCCATTTGGGAACATATGCGTGACTGTATCCAAGTATGCAATCCTAATCTAAACTACATGAAATCATTGTAATCATTTGGTACAAGTATTTAAAAAGAAATAGCCATGGGTTTAAAAAAGAGACAAAGAAGCAAACGTTGAAAAAATCATCAACGATAACCCATGGGGGGTGTGGGTCTAGGCCGTTAAGGTTTAGCCAGTAGAAAGAGTCTGGCACTGGCAGAGCCCCCCATTCTCTGCGTCCATAAAGGATTCTCCTGGCGGCCGGACACCACACCCCAAAAACTACATATAAAATTGTCATCAAAATCTTCTATTTATTTCAAAAATAACAAATTATTTTCGTAACATTTTCAATGAACTGTACGATGTAAGAGTATTAAATTAATTATTAAGAGTCTTGTTTGTAAACAAACACATCTTATATCATTATTTGGACTTACTTTGAGACTACTAACGCCATCGTCCCAAATAGATCGGTACTAAATTGAACCGTACGCGCTTAACCGTCTACACAGCTAACGCATCGATCTTGCGCGTTTTAGTGTACAGCTTTTACCACAGATGGCTGCAGTGGTACAAAAATTACTTAAAAATGAAATATTCGCGGATTTAAATTCTCCGTTTCTTCCGTGGATGTCGTAAGAAGCGACTAATGAAGGTTGAGGGATGTTTTAGGTGACACTTGTACACTTTCATCAATGTACCTTAAATCTTGGCTACGATTTTCGAATTAGTTATGGTGTTATGCGTCGGTGTCATGGGGTGACGGTTGATAATTGAAATAAAACGCGGGTAGTTTGAGAGGCCATGGTCATAGTAAATAATAATAATTCATCCTAAATACGCCCCACTGCTGGGCTCAGGACTCCTCTCAGTATGAGAGGACTTAGGCTGTAGTTCTCACGCAAGCCCATTGCGGATCGGGAACTTCACTCACAACATTGAATTATTTCGTCGTTGTGTGCAGGTTTCCTCATGATGTTTTCTTTCATCGTTGTAAATATCAAATTCGATTTAGCATGCTCAAAACGTTGGAGGTAATTAAACTTAGAATATAGGAATAACCCGATTTACATACATAACATACAATCAAGCAATGTTCCCAAATGGGATAGGCAGAGCACACGAAACGTGACACAGACAAAACCATGATTATGATAATTTCACGCTTCGTAGCCACTCCTAGCTTAGTTTTAGGATTGCAAACAGACGGAAGAGGTAGAATAGTGACAGGTTGCCAGCCTGTCGCCTAAAGCATACCTAAACCTATTTCCTTAGTCGCCTCTTACGACATCCACGGAAGAAATGGGTAGGTAAAGGGAGAAAATATAAATCACGTGATTAAGACCCGCTAAACGAAAAATACAAACACTTTAAACGTCTACCAGCCGGAAAACGTGTTTTCAGGCGTCACAACTCAAACACAAGAACTCCCAACTTTACAGCCTAAATCAAGTTTATAACCTCAAATATGCGACAGGCTGTAAAAACAATCTGAAAGCATCATTACACGAACAACGTGTGAGTCTGTCTGTCTCAACTTCGCCCATAACTGGGAGTAATGTCTGTTTCTTGGATTAAATATTTAATTTATTCTCAGCTACGGATGTTGGGTTCAGAGGTTGTTGGTGAAGGTTTTTTCTTGATGTTTGCGGAGATGTTTTAATGTAAGTGGGACTTGAGCGCGTTTTTTTTATTTACGAGATACATAGAGTCAAGGAAATTGATACTTGTGCTTCTTTGAACCTTTTCATAATGAGTTTCATATGCTTTGATTAGTAGAAAGTATGGTATGTCACAGTGACATTTCTTGTGAAAAGGTACAAAGTGGCACAGTTATCAATTACCTTGACTGTACGTAACAATATATGAAATAGGTAGAAATATGCCAGTGTGGTGCCGGGTTAGAATAGCACCTCCCCTTTCTTCCTGTGCGTGTCGTAAGAGTCGACTCTGTCACCACAATGTCACATTTGACCATCTGGTTACCCTCAATTTGCTGAACGTGGCACTAGATTTTTGAATTCATGTGCTCTGCCTACCCCTCTTGGGAATACAGGCGTGAGAATATGTATGTATGTATGTGTGTAGAAATATGCTTTAGGCGATAATCTAGGAACCAGTCACTATTCAACCTCTTTCATTAAAACCTAAAAAAAATCTCACTCGTCTCTATTTTTGACTAAATCTCGCCAATCAGACCCGAAACGCTCCAAATTAATTAATCTCCTCATAATGTACCAATGCTCGACGCCTCAACGCCCAATAGATGGCACCCACCTGTCACCTGTCTTACTATGACATAAGGTTGCAAGTGCCATGTATTGGGTCAGTGTCGAGCACAGGGACGTTAACCTTACATGCTCGTCGGTTTCGGGCACTCTTGACCTGCAGGCAGCACGGCAACACGCTCTAGTCTCGTCGCGCGCGGGATAGTCTAGCCGTCTTTCTCTAACGTCAGTAATTAGACAGTGACAGATATAGTCTATCTCGCGCTCTAATGTGCTAGGCCGGCTGACCTGTTACTAAAACGTGCGCGATTTGGTCACGGAACGTCCGTACAGGTCTTCCCCTCCCAACATACCCATTCACACTTCCCAAATCTGTTTTGTAAATCGTCTTTCATCCATTCTATATGACCAAACCAGCTAAGCGTACTTTTTCTCCCAACAAGGATCTCTAAAACCTGATGTATCTCTCTCAAGCGACGCCTCGGGTGTTTAATAATAAATTTTAAAGCACGGCCCTAACTGCTTAACTTTTAAACCGATGGCCATTCCCTTTTTTTATTTATGACCAATTCTTACAGCGTAAATTTTCAAGTTACCTCATTATTCTTAATTGTAGGATTTGATTTTTTTTATTTATTAGTGCTACGTGCTCCTTCAGTGCTCGGGAAGTTTGAAGTTTTAGTAGCTGTTTCGATTGGCTCTATATCTGGATACCTATGTTTTTAGCCTATTTTTGCATTGCCTAACGTTTTATGTCATAATGATCATTTGTCCTAATCATAATATTTATGCCATCTTTAGTTTTCCTTAACATTTTATTTCAGGAACGTTTTGACGTAGGTATGTAATGTTTTAAACTTTCGCGATTCTCACTCATATTTATACATACGCCGGACTTAATCACCACTTAATTTATTTACCTACTCGACGTTTCGGCCACGTTATAGCTCTTTTTGAGTCAACACGTGACCACGGTCGCTATAACGTTGAGTCAACTCGTGACCACGGTCGCTGTAACGTTGAGTCCACTCGTGACCACGGTCGCTATAACGTTGAGTCAACTCGTGACCACGGTCGCTATAACGTTGAGTCAACTCGTGACCACGGTTGCTATAACGCGGCCGAAACGTCGAGTAGGTAAATAAATTAAGTCGTGATTAAGTCCCGCGTATGTATAAATATGAGTTTTGACGTATGGTCATAAAACAAACCTAACCTAACCTAACCTATTCGATAAATAACCATTTTTTAATTAAGTATAGAAAATGCCTGTGTGGTGTCGGGTTAGATAGAATAACTCTCAATTTCTTCCGTGGATGTCGTAATCGTAAGGAAAATAGAGTTAGGCAAGCTTTAGGCGATAGGCTAAAGCAGCCTTTAACCACTTCTAGCTCAATGTTAGGTTTTAAAACAGTTAGAAGAGGCAGCACAATAGTGATAGGTTGCTAGCCTGACGCCTAAGGCTCAATTCACACCAGAAGAGCGGCGCAGCGCGGCGTAGCGGAGCGACCCGCTCCGTGGAGCATGCGCGAGGATTCCTGCGACTGCTCGAGAAGCCGCTGGAATGCGTAAGAAGTCGCTGGAATTTACATATTAACATATTGACAGCGGCCGTCGCGACTACTCGAGCATCCTCGGGCATTCCCGCGACAGCTCGCGCAGTCGCACGGCTTTGTTTATAGAATGCGCTGGAACTCCCGCGGATCCGCGGGCATCCGCGCGCATCGTTAGAGTTTCTCATGCGATAATAAGTCTTATTATAATGAAAATAAAGTTGAAAATAAAAGGAAAATTTCTGACACTGAAACTGCGCTCCGCTACGCCGCGCTGCGCCGCTCTTCTGGTGTGAATTGAGCCTTAAGTATACCTAAAACTAATTCTTTCGTCGCCTCTTACGTCATCCACGGAAGAAATGGACAGGTGTTATTCTGCACTGGGTTTCTTTGTGCACTTATGCTATGCAATTGGCAAGATGGGTACTTTCACACGATCTTACGACAGTATAAACACAACTTTTTATTTCAACAGTATTGCCACATTTTTATAAGAGCGCAAACGTATAAAAGAATTTTATTCATAACAAACAGAAGGATAACAATGCTTCTGGAATGTTCTGTGGAATTGTGCTATTTGGAGCCAGACGAGATTCAGGGCTGGCAACACAGATATTAGATTTACAGGGTGTACCAACACTGCGTCACGCATAGAGGATAGAACCTATAGAGAAACAATGTTCGCAACCCCGGTCCGCAAATAGTTTGTTGATTTCAACATACTAAACGTCACCGTCACTGTCACAGAAACTGTACAGAGCCAATAACCGTAGAGAAAAAGGCACTAGCGTTACGCGCGATCTTGGACCGGCCAATAAGAGCACAGCGATCACTTCAATTGTTTTGCGGAATAATTTCCGAACAACCAAGATGACATTAGTACTCTATAGGTTCTATCCTCAATGGCGTCACATGAAGGGAATACTTAGTCAATAAGATGATTTATTGAAGGGAAATTTAAGGATGGGAATTCCCTTTATGAATGTCATTGTAGTTAGTATTGTGTAAACTGTAAACCGTGTGGTGTCAGGTTTATAATAACAACTCTCCATTTCTTCCGTGGATGTCCTAAGAGACGACTAAGGAATTAGGCTAAGGTATAATTTAGGCGGCCGACTACCAACTTGTCGCTATTACTCCCGCCAGAAAAACACGAAAATTAATTTGTCTACTTAGCGTTCTGTGGGCTCTGCCTACCCTGTTAGGGAATACAGGCGTGATGTATGTGTCTTTGGTGCAATATGTAAATAGTAGCATACATACATACATACATACATATTCTCACGCCTGTATTCCCATGAGGGGTAGGCAGAGCACATGGATTCAAAAATCCAGTGCCACGTTTAGCAAATTCAGGGTAACCGGACGGTTAAACGTGATATTGCGGTGACAGGTTGCTAGCCCATCGCCCACAATACACTAACCCTTTCCCAGAGTCGACTCTTACGACACCCACGGGAAGAAAGGGGGAGGCGCTATTCTAACCCGGCAAGACACGAGTAAATAGTAGCAACACTTAAAATATTCACAGAATAATTAGTTGTACATCTACTTGAAAAGTAAATAATGGAATTAAATTATTAAATGAAAAACCGTGATTTTTTGCGGTTTTTTTCATGAAAACTTTCGAGTGCAAGTACGATCTCGCCCTAGGCAGGTTTTTAAAGAATAAGTCGAATTCAATCAGAAATGGGTATTTTTTTTTAAGTCGTAGCCTCTGACGGCTTTGGCACACCCCTAGCGGTTCGGCAGCGTTCTATAATATCGGGCCGTCTGATTAGGCGATCAAGACCGATTGCGGGGCGACCTCTAGCGGGGATTTTAACAAGATCGTTTTGCCGTACATAGTATAGTATAGCTTACTTTATTTTCAAACATCACGCCTGTATTTCCGAGGAAAAAGGGACATATATTATTTGTACACAGGAATTGATTGACCAAAACGTTGCACTTGCTTACATACATTGTACCTGTATCCAAATCCCAAATGAGGTAGAGCACACAACGTTACATAGGCAAAACCATAACTGTTTCACGTTTCGTGGCCACTTGTAGCATATTTTTTAGGTTTTAAGTTTGCAGGTAACAGTGACTGGTTGTTAGCCTGTCACCTAAAATATACCTTAACCTATTTCCTTAGTCGCCTCTTACGACATCCACGGAAGAAATGGAGAGACCGGTGGACCGGTTATTACATACATACATACATACATACATATTATTACGCCCGTATTCCCAAGAGGGGTAGGCAAAGCACATGAATTCAAAAATCCAGTGTTCATCAATCAGTGTCAATTTGTTTTTTAACGAAATTATGACAGCACTAGGTACAACATGAATTAAATAAAACTTTTTCTGAGATCTAGGCGCATTCTTCTAGGCAATTATAATCTGGTAGAATCAGATAAAATAAGCATCAAAGCGCTCTTTGGAGCCCAAATAAAATTTAATATTTTCCATTTTCAATTTGACCTTCACTGTCATTAGAATTGACCAGTTCAGTAGTTTGGTTTGTTCCTAAAAGAGGCCAAATCTAAGGGCCGGCGCTGACTGCCGGCATGGCACGGCGTGGCAAAGGATTTTGTTACTGATCTGAGAAAGGCCGCGGCATGCCACAGCGTGCCGAAGCATTTCACGGGTTATATTTTTGGATGCTGCGGCACGATTTGCCGTGCCGTCCTCTGCCATGCCGGCAGTGAGCGCCGGCCCTAAGATACACCAAATAGGCTAGATGACTGGAAAAAACTATTTAGTCCGTCAGATAGACTACGAAAAATTTTGTACCCATATTTTTTCTTATATTTGACAGACGAAAAATGATGATAACACAGAGCCTAAAAGTTTCGCGTGACGTCACGTTTGAGTCCAATTTTTAGTCTAACGTGACGTCACGAGCCCCCACTCAGAAAGTTTGATGATCTGTATCTGTATCCTTTGTCGATGTTTAATTATTTGATAAACTAAAAAATATGTGTCTCATTTTTTTCCATAATCTAACTTACGGACTAATTAGAATGATATATTTTTAACCCTGTCATCATCCCTATTGTCGACCATGTACAGTCGGCCAAGAAATTGGTCTACCCCCCTAAGATCGATGTTCATTTGAACCTCATGAAACAACAAGGTCGATTTCCCCTTGCCATAATATTTTGACAGTGACTATAGCTCCCATATTACTATTGTACTTAAGAGCGTGCAAACAAAATTCGGTGATTTTGATGTTTTTCAAATGCTTTAGAAAGCTATAAATCCTTAAGTTTTTAAAGAAAAACTACTGTAACATATAAATAAACTCTTTTTCTAGGGATTAACGGAAACAAATATTTTATTATCAACACAGATTTCTTTTACTTAGCCAATTTGTTGAAGGGTTTTCACAAAAATACGCGTCAGAGCTGTCTTTCACTTGTAAATTTTCCATTAAAATTTACCATAAACGATATAAACTTGTTATTATCTGATAGACAATATAGTCTACTGGGGATTAACGGATTAACATGAATCAAATTATTGGTTTTTATTATTCAAATATCATTTTACATAATTTTAAAGTTGAACCATTACTTTATTTTTTTTTCTCATTGATTTTAATGTAATTACAATTGAAACAAATTTTATTGTAAATTTACAGAATATGTTTAGTCTAACCAAATTTTTTTCATGGCTAAATATGAGTTAATTTACATTTCACGATTTTTTAAACATTGGTCCAAAACCAGTAAGGTCAGGTGGGGGAAGAGAAACGCAGAGATAAGAGGGCTCTACAGACCATAATCATTATGGTCTGTGGTGCCTCTTACCCCTGCCCTGCCCCTGAATTTCTCTTCCCCCACCTGATCTTATATTACGTTCGTAAAAAATGTGTGCGCCCTCTTAAGTCACGTCATGTGTCAAATCAACCTTAGTGATAATTTTATCTCACAGAAACTTTTGTCAAAAGTGGTAGACCACTTTCTTGGTCGACTGTACTACAAAAAGTATGCCAGAACAGAAGCGAATAGCGTTCTTTTGTCTCTGCCTACCCCGCAGGGAATAGGGCCTGATGTTAATACCATGTCATGTGACCTTTACCATTGTTTCAAAGTCATGAACACCACCCTCTTCCATTGCCTGGCTGGTGTGACCACAGCATACCCCAGCACCAAAGAAGACTGCAAAAATCCTGACATCAAATTCAAGAACACTCCTTACACCCAAAAACCTTTAAATATAGCCTTTTACACTGGAGAATCTCTTGCTTTACTAGTACTAACTCTCTCTACTTGACATATCGTACCAGTCCGGTACAGATGACAGAAGGGTGTCATCTACTGGGCGTTGAGGCGTCGAGCATTGGTACTGTTACCTTACAGGTTGAAAATGAGTTGGTCACTGTTCGGCTACGCTCGGCTGTTTCCGCCGAGGCTCGGCCGCGTAACTGCATTCGGAATCATCAAACTCTCTCGCTATTGTTTTCATGGCACGAGCCGCGGGTGGGAGCTAGTGTTGTGTGGATAACCCAAGTATTCAACTAAATACATACCTACAAACATTAGGCCTATACATATTCCCAAAATAGGGTAGGGAAAGCACACGAAGTGTTTCTAGATAAAACCATAACTACTTCATGCATTGTAAACTTTTTAGTACCTATATACATGCATACATACATACATACATATTCACACGCCTGTATTCCCAAGAGGAGTAGGCAGAGCACATAAATCCAAAAATCCAGTGCCACTTTTAGCAATTTCAGGGAAATCATATGGTTAAACGTGATATTGCAGTGACAGGTTGCAAGCCCGTCGCCCACAATAAACTAACCCTTTCCCAGAGTCGACTCTTACGACACCCACGGGAAGAAAGGGGGAAGCGCTATTCTAACCCGGCACCACACGGGTAAAAACATTTATAACCACTTAATAATCCTGCTAAATGTGGCTACACCTCTTGCCTGAGTAGTATTGGGTATACTATAAAGTATCTCTCCATTTTACCTTTTGCATCCCTTTCTATTTTGAAACTTAAGATTGTGCTAAGAACATTGAACACTAATCTACCGTGAGACTCATGTTGAAAATTTTACGGATAACTCGATTTAAAAACGTGAGTTATCCGTAAAATTTTCAACATTGTACTAAGAATACCTACAAAACGTGCAATAGTGATGGTACTAACTTTGTAACATTGTGTGTGCGCTGCCTACACTATTTAGGAATGCAGGCATGATGTGTTTATTGTTATTTTATTTATTACAAACGAAAAGAATAAACTACAAAAAATAAAGCCACATCCACACTACTATGTCGGGCCACTGCAATTAAACACGCGTCGAACGAACCAATAAAAACAAATTGTAACGAGCACTACACGCGTTGTGTTTGCGCCCTTATAGCGCTGCGGATAGCCTATCTATAGTACGGGAGAATATACACAGCTTTATGATTCTTTTGTAACTGAGGAAAATTATGAGTTATTGCTAGCCTGTCGCCTAAAATATACCTATATCCTTATTCGCCTCTTACGATTATTCTGAGCCGGACAGCAGTACGTAAAATCATTGTAGGTATTTTTCAATGTGAATTCCTTACAGTTGTTGCAAGTGTACCGGTTTAGCCGGTACAAGTTATTTACAACTATATTACAAAAATAAAACAAAACATAGACTGTACAATGTATATTAAAAATATAAA
>BHDV01033875.1:37120-64237 GCA_005406045.1 Adoxophyes honmai | reverse complement strand
CAATAATATAAATGACGATAATAACGAGGGTAGTCGTGAGCCAGTGTTAGTTTCGTCGAGCACGAGCAGTCGCGCGCAGAGAGCCTAGGCGCGCAGTTCGCGTTTGGCAGCAGCAGCTGCCGCGGCTCCTAGATGAAGGGCTACGAATTAGTCCGAAACATGTCGAGCTAAACTCGATTTATTACGTGAGTTATCCGTGTTTTATAAGATGAGAGAAATTTAAATGTTAATTTAATACAATTGCGGCCAAATTTCACAAAATTATCATATTAGGTTAGGTTAGGTTACATTATAACATACGGTAGGTATGTCATAATGTAACTTAACCTATCCTAATAATATATGATAATTTTATGAATATGTCACATACCTATTTGTTTAGATTAGAATAAGCTTTTTTATGTTAGATTAGGTTTTATTACATTTAGTTTTTTGAAAATGTGGACATAAAAATATTGTTTGGCTCTCGTTTAGAATCTTACGAAAATTTATAAATTTTGTAGGAAATTTATCAATATAGGTACGGGTATTTTTATTTTCATGTGACAGAAACCAGCACGCTCGCAACTCGTTTAAAAAGTGCAAAAAATCTTGTTGCATTTGTGATAAATGTGATTAATAGTCCAAGGCTAGTAACTGGTAACCCTCAGCGCGTAACGTGTCGTATTACGTAGTTTCACGTTATTTGAGACAATAATAGGAATTACTAATTGTAAGTATCTAGTGTTTGACGTCAGATGAAACATTTACCGAAAGGTGTAACTCATGTAGATCATACTACTTATTTTAAGTCTGACCGGTATTTCGTGAAGTCTGTCAAAAGGCACAGAATCCGTCCGTACCAATATATAAAAGTGAAAGTGTGTTTATTTGTTTGTTTGTCCGTCTTTCACGGCTAAACGGAGCGATGGATTGACGTGATTTTTTAGGTAGAGATAGTTTAGGGCATGGAGAGTGACATAGGCTACTTTTGGTCCCTTCTAAACCCCCCATTTCCCTAAAGTGAGGGGTGGAAGTTTGTATGGAGCATTCCGCAATTTTCAATGTAGAAAGATATAAATTGGTATGTGTGCTATCTCTTCTGTGATACCCCGAATTTAACGCGAGCGGAGCCGCAGGCAAAAGTTAGTTGGAAATAAGACTGCGTATAGTATAGAAGGTTCACGCCCGAACATGTAACCTGTTCTACTCTGTCTATCGTTACCTGTTTCGGTTAAACTTCGGTGGGGACCAGACCTCCTCTGCAAGAGTTCGCTAGTTTTAGATTTATTATATGGCAACATTTTAGGCGCTGTATCCTCGTCATTTGTTGTTTGACAAATAAAAAAATACATCTAAGCGTTTTCCCAAATATTAATCAGAACACACAAAACGCTTCACCAACAAAACACGTTAACTAACAACTCATAGCATTTTTTTGCTAGGTTTTAAGTTGACGGGTAATAGTGAAAGTTTGCTAACCTGTTACCTAAACATACATACATACATACATATCGTCACGCCTCTTTCCCACATGGGTAGGCAGAGACTACTTTGTTCTACTCGCTACGATCCTGACATACCTCTTTTGCTTCATCCACGTTCATAAATCTCCTCATACATGCTCGTCGGTTTCGGGTACTCTTGACCTGACCTGTTTCTAAAACGTCCGCGATTTGGTCACGGAACATCCGTCTAGGTCTAGGTCTTCCCCTCCCACTGCACCCATCCACATTCCCCGTATAGATTTGTTTTGTCAGTCTTCTTTCATCCATCCTCTCTGTGTCCAAACCAACTAAGCATACTTTTTTCAATTCTATTCACTATATCTACTTTTACCTAAACATACCTTTACATATTTACTGAATCGCCTCACGACATCAATGGAAGAAATGGAGAGGTGTTATTCTAAAGCCTTACCTTTAGGTACAGGCGAAAAAAAATCTAGAAAACGAATTAAATTACGAATCAACGAATATCCCGAGTCTCATCCTCAAAAAAGTAGTTCCATCAAATATCCTACCGTTTTAACATGAAAAACAATAAGGCATAATAAATTGGTGAAACCATGAACTTGGTATAAAATTTGGGCCATTCCCGTTTGAACAGGGCTTGTTAAACCAATAAACCGATCTGGTTTCAGGCGGGTGGGGATGGTGCAAGTCAGAAGAGAAGTGGTTTTCCTGCTTATAAGCTTAGTACGCTGATTTACATGGAAGTAGCTACTATTCTTCGGGGGCACAACCAAAATGGAGCAAAATAGTGACAGATTGGTATTCAAGAGACGCAAAAAGTTCAAGAGGCTGCCAATTTAGAAGATGGTAGGACGAACTCATTCTTACCACCGGTTTAAACTGGAGAGGGGTAGCCCGGCACCAATGGAAGTCGCTCCCATGAGCCACACTGTCTTAGAGACATACTGTAACTCTTAACCAGATACAAAAAAAGCTATGATACTGATGAATTTGAGCTACAATTCGTGACGCCATTTGCATAAATTTTGCTTGTAGACTGAGGGTGAGGATGTTATGTACTTTTTTAATCAGGGAAGAAACGAAGACATTTTGTTAACACTATTTGCCAAAAATAGAATTATTGTTATTGATCTAATCTAATAAAGAAACCTCAATAACTCAATGACAGTTTGCAAGTAATAATATAACATACATACATAGATACATATTCTCACGCCTGTATTCCCAAGAGGGGTAGGCAGAGCACATGAATTCAAAAATCCAGTGCCACGTTTAGCATTTTCAGGGTAATCAGATGGTTAAACGTGATATTGCAGTGACAGGTTGCTAGCCCATCGCCCACAATACACTAACCCTTTCCCAGAGTCGACTCTTACGACACCCACGGGAAGAAAGGGGGAGGTGCTATTCTAACCCGGCACCACACGGGGAATAAAATAATTTTGTGCCAAATCGCGCCCATAAGATTAAAAGAGATTAAAATGGCGTTTTCTTCGCCAGTAGTTTAAACTACGATAGACGTCAGTAGATAATGTTCAGTCGAGTTCATTAATATATGAGCAAAACTGGTTCAAAAATATCTGTACACCCTTATGACATTGACAATAAGGTGCAAAAGTTTACATATTTGGAGTTTGTCTGCTCTATATGAACTCGACTGTTCAAAATGCGCATAGTTGAGGCTCCGAAGAATCATGGTCCCAAAGACGCTGACAGCGTTTCCTCGCTGTATCACAATGCTGATGCATGGAGCAAGGAAGCTGCCAGCTCTTCGGTCTCTTGTAAAATTGCAACTTAAAATTCTTGTAAATCCGCTGCCCTCTCCTCGCTTGTCCCAAACCCATCCACACGGGGAGTGATTGAAATTGAAAATTTAATGCCTTTGTAGTGGAAGCAATCACTTACCTACCACGCAGAACGCTTAGCACGCTGCTGAATAATCTTATTTTGTGTTTAAATGGGATCCCTACTCAAGATTTCATTAGTTGGATTTTAACCGGAAATTTAACCTATTGTTTTGCTCCTATGATACGTGTGAGGCTATCCGTGGATGATGGAGGGTTAAGGATGGTTAAGGTATTTAGGCAACAGGCTTCCAACTTTTAACTATTTCTAAAAAAACCTAATAAATATGCCAAAAATGGTAACGAAACGAGGTTTTGTCTAAGTAGTGTTTCTACCGCTACCTCATTTAAGAAAGCGCGATTTAATGTAAGTAGAGTATGTGTGGGTAGGCAGAGCACACGAAACGCTACATGACAAATCCATGACTATTTCACGCTTTTTAGCCACTTCTAGCATACTTTTTAGGTTTAAAGTTCAGTACTATAGTGACAGGTTGCTAGCCTGTCGCTTAAAATTGCCGGCTATAAACTTGGCCACATTTAAAGTGGTGGGGGTAAGTTTTTTTTATAGAAAAGCGATGCCCTGTCTACTTAAAATCTCGCTAGGTTTGATGCCGAATAGTGTTTAAACTCAAAATGCCAGAAGTGGCTACAAAACGCAAAATAATCACTGCTTTGACTAAACCTTTCATGTGCTCTGCCTACCCCATTTGGGAATACAGGCGTGACGTGTCAATGTAGGAATTTTAAGCACTGGTTGGCAACTACCTATTCCTGCCGACATCTTTGTAACCAAATAACATTATAATTAAAGTAGTAACACAGCACCTCGTACTACGCCCTCGGTTAAACCTCAGGAAGTGTTGGTTGGAAATAGGAAACCGTTTTGTACGATTATTCGAATTTACACGTGTTGAGAAGTACAATCCGACGAAATCATAAGTAGAATAGATAGGTTAACACATTCAATTGTTTAATTCCACACACTTCATTGTCAGATGCAGCAGCGCTATGTTGTCTAATCCACCAAAAGTCTACATCGTTTTTAATTAGACAGTTGAAACCGAATTTCGCTTTGAAATTGAAACATTTCAAAGCGAACTGACACTGACACTGTCAAATTAAAAACAATATAGATTTTTATGCGTTAGACAACAACGCTACATGGATCTTTTAAAATACGGATAGGCAACTCACGTTTTAAATCGAGTATATAAGATGAGTGAATCTCACGGTAATTATAATTAATATTTAGATACAGGCAGTTAAAAAAGTATCGTCAAATTGTAAACAATTGTTAATAAGTAATAAAAATAATTACAAATTTATTGTACCTAATAATGTCAAGATCTCACACAGTTAAGTCAAAATAAAATCAGATTACAAAATACAGTCATAAAACAGGTTATAAAGACTAATAAAAAACAATAAAAACTAGTAAGTTGGTAGAAAATTATGTTGTTAAAAGTGATTCACAAAAATGAATTAATAGTACATTGAGTATCTAGGGGAGGAAATGGAACATTATTAACGAGAGGCTGTTAGAAGCCCGACGCCGCAGGCGGAGGGCTTTTATGACTCGAGTTCATAATGTCCTTTACTCCCCGTGTTACACACAATGTTTTTCATCACATTTGCGAGGAAAAACTAAAAATTAAAGAAAATAAATGACATCACGTCACCGCACCGCGCTAATTCTGCTTGCGCTGTCACTGCTGTCAGTGCGTTTAGGTCTATTGTCACTTTTTTTAATCATATACCACAGACAAGAACTATGTTTCGCACAGAATGCGAATGGTCAACAGCCAGATTCTGCCAAAAAGGTTCAAACAAATTTACGAAAAAAACATATTAAAAAACGCGTTGACATACATCCAAAGTATTAAATTAATACAGTTTCATAATGCATACATTAATTTTGCATTTAAAAACTGGCCCTTAAGTTTTAATAGCAGAATTTTTATTTTTACATTTGTAACCTCCTTAGTCTGAACTAACGTACCTATACTAACTTTTGCAATTTTTAAAACTAAACTTTACCTCCCATAGGATGTAATGATAACTCCCGCGGTTACAATTTAGGCCTTTGTACTAAAGGATACGCTCTTGTAATAACACCATTGACGAGCAAGTGTGATGAAAAAAAATGAAATGACCTGTTCTACTGCTAACATAAATTAACATAACACTCAGAATTTTATTTCAAAACTAGTCGCAAAAACTTAAAAAACTTTCAAACCTTTAAAGGACTTTAACAAATCAACATATACACGCACACAGAAAGAGAAGGGACATAATGAAGAAAATCTAGCACTCTCATGACTTCATGACAGACATCATAAAAAATTAGTCCAACTTTGTAATAAAACATAGTCAACACGACTAGCCCACAAAAACCTAAGCACTAAAATTACAAATCCCACAGTAAAATTCAGTGACGTTTATAACCTCTAAATTTACGCTGCATTTAAATGGTTCAAAGGTTAAATTCGCGTCCGCCATTTTAATTCCGAGTAACACATACGCCGGCTGCCAGCGGTACTAGCGAGATCTTTTGAAATTAGAACGTGTGAATTCCATCGTGGCATATTTTACTGAGTTTTCGCGCCAAAAGCGGGCGGTAATTTATTTTTAATTGGTGGCTTTTTGAATGTGGAATTGAGAGCGAACGGGATTGTTTTTTTAATTCGAGGATAGGTTTTTAGGAATGTAGGCTGCCAGTTTTAAATATAAATTTGAAGGTTGTGAAAACTATTCTAAAGTAGGCTGCCAGTTCGAAGTATAAATTTGATGGATGTGATTATTTTAAGGCCGGCCTTACACCGGTAAATTTTACTTACATAAGTAAGGACGGAGCTATCTGCAAAAAAGAGAGAGCATTGCTGTCGCAAGCGTAGCTCCAGATGATGGGTCACGAATTAACCCGAAACATGTGGAGCTACTCTTTAAATAAAAAACGTTAATAGATCCGTTGTAGTTCACTAGTTGTGAAAACTGTTACTATACAGGGGACGTAGGCGAGTACTCATACAACCCAATGTGGATTAAAAACTTCACACACATTTTTGAAAAATTTTGAAATTCGGAATTTGAGCCCTCTCTACTTGAGAGGCCATTGGTCGAACCATTTCAAATGTTTGTCTGTCAGCCAGTAGCGTCCTAACGCCTAAAAGCACTTATTCCATTGAATTAATGTGAATGCAAAGTCCTACTTAAAACAGATTGATTTTGAATGTGGTTTACTGTTGGTTATACGATACAATTATTTTTAGGGTTTAGAAGTTAAGAGACGGGGACACATTATTTTACCTCTTTGGGAATATCTCTCACACAAACAAGTGTATTCAGTTTAGAAAAACCACCAGGGATGACGCGGGGTGGTTTACTTGAAAATTTTATTTTTATTTAAGCAAATAGGTTCCTAAGAGCACTTTTACACGTCATTTTTGAGTCTACCAGCGCTACGGAAAGACTCATAGCCATGAAGAATGCGCCGCAAGAAACTTGGCAGAAAGTCACCTAAAAAAAATAACAAAATCAATTATTACAAAAAAAAAGCAAAGCTCAAGAAACTCTTCACTAATCTCAGTTTGTAACTAGTCCTTTTTGAGTAGCTTCACGTACGAAATACCTTAAGCACACACTCCACTGTCCAATTTGAAAACCCCAGATTCATAAGGCACTACACGGCGGGAGCGAGGTCTTAAGGCTCCCGACACTCAAAAATACATTTTTCTCCCGGAATAATGTTTTAATAATGTGCTACTGTGGCCACAGCGAAAATATGGAGGCTTGACTGTGTGGAGAAGGCTTTATAGAGTTAAAATTTTGATCTTGGCAGTATAGCTGTAGTTCCATTGCCTACTGGTTACGTCAGTTTAATGTAAGATGGCAGCACTAGCTGACTATGACTTTGGTGCTTTGACTGTGCAACGTTGTTTATTTAAACAAAACTAATTAAGTGGAAAATCTCAGTCTTCTACACTAATATTTATATGTATGAACGCGGGACTTAATCGCGAATTTTATTTACCTTCTCGACGTTTCGGCCGCGTTACATTCTACACTAATATTATTAAGAGCAAAACTTTGTTTGTTTGTTTGGTTGTAACGAATAGGCTCAGTAACTACTGGACCGTTTTTAAAAATTCTTGCACCATTCGAAAGCCACATTATCCACGAGTAACATAGGCTAAATTTTTTGAAAAAAAGAGGATTCCGTAAAATATTTGGGTTTAGATATCTACATCTACACTAATATTATGAAGAGGAAAACTTTGTTTGTTTGTAATGAATAGGCTCAGAAACCTACGACCCCAAAATTCGAAATTTACGCGAACGAAGTCGCGGGCGGAAAGCTAGTTATTGATAAATCAGATCAGCCCCAACCTGAAAAGGATTCTTTCTCTACGATTATCGCAAAAATATAGTGACTATACTCGCTACCCTGTGTTATCGGTTTTAGAATAATAAGTCTTCAATTCGTTCGTGGATGTTAAGAGGCGACTAAGGAAATAAGTTAAGGTGTATTTTAGGCCGTAGGCTAGCAACCTGACACTGTTATATCTGCCAACTCAAAACCTAAAAAAATATGATAGTAGTGGCTAGGAAAGTAAAGTAGTCACGATTTTGTTTGTGCAGCGTTTCGTGTGCTATACCTATTTGAGAATACAGGTGTGTTTGTATGTATGTAAAGCATATAAGCGGTCTTTGAGTTATATGAAGATATAGTAATGGGATCCCAACAAATATTGACATATTATTTTCTTTGAAACAATAGAAACAGAGTGTGCTTATAAGTTGGCAGGTAAAAATTGACACTCTATGCAGCTTTATACTCTGTCCTTATTATATTCGTGAGCTATCAGTTTTTCCTTTTTGTTTTAAAATAATAAAATGTTTAATAATTTAATATTTATTACGAGCTATTCGGTGAAGGAAAACATCGTGAGGAAACCTACACACAGCGACGAAGTAATTCAACGTTGTGTGTGAAGTTGCCAATCCGCACTGGGCCCGCGTGGGAACTATAGTCCAAGCCCTCTCGTACTGAGAGGAGGCCTGTGCCCTACAGTGGGACGTATATAGGCTGATGATGAATAAAATGTTATTTAATTCAAAGGCTACTCCACACTAGCGCGCCCCACGCCCGGACATGTCATGAAATTCTCATTTGTGCGTCGCTTCATATCGCCCCGGTTTACACTTTTTATCCCCACTCCTAATACCCCCTCTCCCTGGAAGTCAGATTTGTGAGTAACAAATGCTAACAGCAGCGGTGGGATTTGTTTCCTTTTGCAGGATTTAAGCAATTTCTTGTGTTTCCTCTACTTCCGTACTAGCAAATAACCCTTTGAGTGTTACATACATACATATTCTCACGCCTGTATTCCCAAGAGGGGTAGGCAGAGCACATGAATTAAAAAAACCCAGCGCCACGTTTAGCAATTTCAGGGTAACCAGATGGTTAAACGTGATATTGCAATGACAGGTTGCTAGTCCATCGCTCAAAATACACTGACCCTTTCCCAGAGTCGACTCTTACGACACCCACGGGAAGAAAGGGGGAGGTGCCATTCTAGCCCGGCACCACACGGAGTAATCGAAT
The DNA here is from genome assembly GCA_005406045.1 of Adoxophyes honmai. NCBI lineage: Eukaryota > Metazoa > Arthropoda > Insecta > Lepidoptera > Tortricidae > Adoxophyes > Adoxophyes honmai. The sequence continues at coordinate 55,331 of BHDV01033875.1, read as the reverse complement.
ATAGCCGGGGTTTAATCGATCAGCGTCGACCGGTGCTATCGACCGGCAATCGATCCATTGGTTAGATGACCGGTATCTGTCGGTCAATTAAAGCTACCAGACCAATCGATCAACTTCGATCGACGTTGACCGATGCCGTCCATCAACCATCGTTGGTTGGGTTATGAAATTGTCGAAAGAAGTATGTCAGGAACGTAGCAAGTGGAACAAAGTGGTATCTGCCTACCCTTGTCGGAAAGAGGCGTGACTGTATGTTATGTATGTATGTAAATGGTCGAATAAGGATGAAAAGTGGGGTGACGTAATTTTAAAGAAGTATATCTCACCTGCATTCCCTCATCGTCATCATCATCATACATCACACATGTATTCCCAAATGGAGTAAACAGAGCCTATAAAACGCAACATAGACAAAATTGAGATTGTTTCTCGTTTCGTGGCCACTTCTAGCATATTTTTTTAGATTTTGACAGGACAGACCTCCTTAGTCGTGTCTCACGATATCCACGGAAGAAATGAGGTGTTATTCTAAGTCTGACACCACATAGGGACTCTCTCATAGTGACAATTATTTATTTATTGTTATGACATTAAGTTAATCTCGACATCATTTCACTTTAAAGGCTTTCAAAATTCCTCGTCTATGCAACATTCTGTGTTTCCCTGGGAATACAAACATGATGTATGTATGTTGTGTTCACAGGTACATTTAAAAGCAGGTACGTCGGTAAACAGGATGTGGCCGGCTCTGATTGAACCTCCGGTGCCCGGATATTGTCTGCGAAGGGCCAACTTACCTTTCTACGCTAGGTGCACACTGCAGGAAAAAATCTAACCTAAGTTGTGGCGCCTCCTAGCGCCATCTATCGTTTGTTTCAGACACTACCAAACTTTTTTTTAATTGTTAAACATAAAACTACCCTACCTCTAGAAACGTGTGATATCGGGTCTAGAATCCGTACCAATATATAAATGTGAAAGTGTGTTTGTTTGTTTGTTTGTTTGTTTGTTTGTTTGTTTGTTTGTTTGTCCGTCTTTCACGGCTAAACGGAGCGATGGATTGACGTGATTTTTTAGGTAGAGATAGTTTAGGGCACGGAGAGTGACATAGGCTACTTTTTATCCCGGAAAAAATTGATGTTCCCGAGGGAACACAAAAATATAGTTTGCTTGATAGATCGATATCGATCGACGATAGATCGATATCAATCGATAACCGATCGATAGATGATAGATCGATGGCGCCGTGTGTCGTTTGAAACGAGAAGTTTTCTTATAGTTGTGCTTTATACCGCAATATAATCGAGTTCCACGCGGGCGGAGCCGCGGGCGGAAAGCTAGTTCCTTTCTATTTCTTCCGTTGTTGTCGAAAGAGGCGACCCTCTTACTATTATGCTACCTTTTCCATGTGTTTTCAAACCTAAAGTTATGCTAAAAGTAGCTGCGAAGTTTGAAATAGTCATAGTCATGGTTTTGTCTATGTCACGTTTTGTGTGCTCTGCTTACCCCATTTAGGAACATATGCATTATTGTATGTATGAAGGCTTTCAAAACAACAAATCCTCATTATGTTTCTCATTTGGGAATACAGACAATGCCGTGGCGCGTAGCTCCAGATAATGGGTCTCGGATTGACCCTAAACATATCGAGCTAATCTCGATATAAAAAACGTGAGTAATTCTTGGTGAACACTGCGGGAAGGAATCTAACCAAAGTCGTTGCGCCATCTATCGTTTGTTTCAGACACTACAAAAAGGCACACACATACACACACATACACATACATTTTTTTGGTTCACTTGCGTCGCCTAGACATACTGTAATAGTTGTGTTGCTACTCTTAAATGTCGTGGTTGAAACTGGGAGATTATTGGAAAGACAAGTAGCAAACGGATAGAAATATAATTTGTAGACTGATACTATTACAGAAGGTTAGGAACCACGCGGATACCGGTAGGGAACGAAAGAGGCGTGCTGTATAGGCTAACGCTCTGTGCGGACTAATGCGCGTTGGCCGGTATACGCGTGGCTTACATGAAACGCTGACTTAGCTGTATGTAGCTGTCGCTACAGTTGTAAGATTTTTATTTATTTTTTGTTATTTTTGTATGGTGATGGTTTGGACCTAAAAATAAACATTTTTTTCTTTCTTTCTTTCTTTACATACATATTCTATACTGTTTTAGTTCGAGGAGCCGTTAGTGATGAAAATCAAGTGTGGGTAGTTCGAAGAACCCGGCTGCGAAACAAACGTGCTCTGCTTCAGTCAACTCGTGACCACGGTCGCTGTAACGCGGCCGAAACGTCGAGAGGTAATTAAGAATACCGTGATTAAGTCCCTCGTATACATAAATATCACACACATTCTCACGCCTGTATTCCGAACAGGGGTTATCAAACGCGTATCGCCACTGGTTAAAATATTAACGGTCGATTTCCGGCCACCCTGTATATCACGCCTGTGTTCTTCAATGAGGTAGGCAGAGCAAACGAAACATGGCATTGACAAAACCATGACTATTTCACGCTTCGCAGCCACTTCTAGCATAAGTTTTGGTTTAAAAACAGATGGAAGAGGTAGAATAGTCACAAGTTTCTAGCCTGTCGCCTAAATCATACTTAGGTATGATACCTATTTCCTTAGTCGCCTTTTACGACATTCACGGAAGAACTGGAGTGGTGGTATTCTATCTCCATACCATACCTACATTAATTACATATTTAATTATAATATAAGTACACAGCAGTGTGCAACCATAAGTTAGTTTATCTGAGTATACAGGATGTAGTCTTAAACGGCGGTCAGATTACAGGTGGATTTATGCCTCGCGCAGAAAGCTTTCAGAACACGCTGTATAGAGAAAATTATTACATGGCTGCCTTTCAGACTTGGCTTTGTTTCTTGTTCACAGGAACTTTGTTTAGCGGGTAGTTTTAATCGCTCAGTATTTAGTATTAAGTATTATATATAACTCATAACAATAATTATGTGAATGTTGCCTAATATAGGTACATACATACGTACAGGCAGTAGTAGTAGTAGTAGGCAGAGCACATGAAGTGACAGACAAAGCCATGATTATAACTATTTCACGCTTCACAATCACTTCTAGCATTATTTTAGGTTTCAAAACAGAGACTTGAAGAGATCCTTGGTAATCGTCAATAATGTAACCAATACATACATACATATTCTCATGCCTGTATTCCCAAGAGGGGTAGGCAGAGCACATGAATTCAAAAATTCAGTGCCACGTTTAGCAACTTGAGGGTAACCAGATGGTCAAACGTGATATTGTGGTGACCGGTTGCTAGCCCATCGCCCACAATACACCAACCAATGTAACCAAGGGTGTAAAAAATCGAATATAAACATGTAAATTTGCTGTGCTTTATACCGCAATATAACCGAATTCACGCGGGCGAAGCCGCGGGCGGAAAGCTATTTTTTATAAAGTTAATATGATTTACCGTCTTTAAGTTTAGTTATATATGTTGAATTGTTATGAAAATCTAACTGAACCAAGCTAAAACTATAACCATACATACATACATACAATCGCGCCTACGTTCCTAAATGGGGTAGGCAGACCACATGAAACGAGACAAAGACTTTTTCACGCTTCGCAGTCACTTCTAGCATAATTTTAGCATTAAAAACAGACGGAGGAGGTGCAACAGTGACAGGTTTCTAGCTTGTCGCCTAAAAAGTTCCTGAACTGCCTCTTACGACTTCCACGGAAGAAAAGGAGCTGTGTTATCCTAGACCCGACACTGTAATGTAATGACCATAAGCTAAAACTATCTAGATTAACTATCAGCTATATTGTCCCCGGGCCCCTATTCCGAAAGCCCTCGTAAATACATTTGGTCGGGCCGAGTGCATTGCTAAGTGATATTCCGAGCGATTGGGCCGTTTTTCGAGCGGTTTAACATTATGGGCCCTTAAATTGAGGCCCCGCCGATTCGCAAGTCGAACGATATTTTATTTATAGCGAATTAGGCTGATGAGGTTGAGTTGATTGTGTTTTTTAATTATTGTTGGCTTTTGAAGAGCTGTGTGGTGTCAGGATAGAATAACACCTCTCCATTTCTTAACACGTTAGCTGCGGTAACAATTCTTCAAGTTTTCCCTCTAGTGCGTTACTAGCTCAAAACGCCTAAGACGTACACTTTCAGGTGGTGCGACATTAGGCCTAAAGACCTTAAAGGTTAGAGGTTGATAAAACTTCAATTATTTCTCTGAAAATCAACAAAATCACGCAAATTTGGTATCTATGCTGTTTTAATTGAGTATATTTATGCCCCACTGGCTTCGCCCGAGGTTCCCGATTGTTATATATAAGAAAAACGTCAAAAAAAACATTAGGTTTTTAGACCTAATACCGCACCTAATTAATGCCATATTTAAGGTTTATATTAGTGATGGGGAAAAAATAGTCGATAAGTAAAGTAATAAAATATGTTTATTGCAGGTAACATTTTATAGTGTTTAAAAAACACAACTTATACCTGCATGTAACATTTACACAATATCTTTTTTGGCATTAAACAAAAAGAGATTTTTTTATTTTTCAGATTTTTTTGGGCTTCTTGATCTTGAAAGTGCACCAGTACTTGATCCCGGTTGAATAATAATACTTCCAAGTAGTTTTATCTTACGTTTTGCACTATCACTGTTAAATAACATGCCAATATCGTAATGACGTCATGCACTAACCACTACACAGCACAACACTAAATTAAAATGTCCTCCAATCAGTGCGACATTAGGTTGATATGCCTGTTATTTTATATTAGGCCTTCAGACCTAATATTCGCAAGTAATTACCATTTTATTGTTCAGTGCGATATTAGGTCTAAAAGCGTAATACTATTTTTATTATCAGAACTAGTAGCCCTTTTATAAATATTCACAAAGCTATATTTGTCTCCTTCGTACTCTGAACAATCTACGAAATACACGCTTCGCACGAACGTGAGTACACCATATTTTCCTCCCGCACCGACTGGGAGACGACGTATTAGGCCCTTAGGCCTAATATCGCAGCGAACGTGTTAAGAGGATGTAAGAGGCGACTAAGGAGAATAGGTTTAGGTATGCATTGGGCGACAGGCTAGCAACCTGCCACTATTATACCTTTACCACCTGTTTTCAAATATAAAGCTTTGTTAGAAGTGGCTGCTTGTGGTAGAGTGAACTAGGCCAATCATGGTTTTGTCTATGTCATGTTTCGTTCCCCGTGTTGTGCCGGGTTAAAGCCCTAGCAGAAATGTTGACCAAACCGCTGAACACACGTTCGAATTTGGTTTGGAGCCAACCAAGTTCGTGGTTCGGACCAAACCAAATTTGGTCGTCTGTTAGGGCTTTTAGAATAACACCTCCCCCTTTCTTCCCGTGGGTGTCGTAAGAGGCGACTCAGGGAAAGGGTTAGTGTATTGTGGGCGATGGGCTAGCAACCTGTCACTACAATCTCATGCTTAACTATCTGGTTACCCTGAAATTGCTAAACGTGGCACTGGATTTTTGAATTCATGTGCTCTGCCTACCCCTTTTGGGAATACAGGCGCGAGAATATGTATGTATGTATGTATGTATGTTTCGTATGCTTTGCCTGGCTCATTTAGGAACATAGGCGTGTTTATATGTATGTATGTAGCTATGTATGTATGTATTTTTTCTTTTGTCTGAGAAACAAGGAATGACGAATTTCGAGTGACGTCACCATATGCAATTTCAGCCATGTCGTGACGTCGCAAGCCCCACCCCCCACTTTGGAAGTTTAATGCTCAATACCTTTGTCTATTTTTAATTAGTTTGGTAAACCAAAAAACACGTGACTCACATTTTTCCATAATCTAGCTAATGGACTAATCAGATTTTTTTTCTATTTTTGGTTGTATTTTAATCGAGTGTAAGAGGTCCACTCCTTAACAAATGCTTATTTTCCTAGAGTTACCTACTTCCACGCGATATTGAACATTATTGAGTGGCACAAGCGTTCATATTTCATTAACGTAACCGACTCAAACAAAACCGTTTTTGCGGCATAGGATTACCACTCACCGATATAAATGTTAAAATAAAATAATATAAGTATTTGATACTACTTTCAAAACGAAACTGGCAAAGGCAAAATCCAGTCTCTAAATCATCAAACGACAAAATGTCTACTATCTTAACTCCCAGAATACGCCCCTCCCTATTCGATTTCATACAATGAGAATCGTTTACTTTATAACCAATTTCGATATAATATAATCTGTTCAGCGAAGCGAGTTCAAGTTTCATCTTTTAGATTTTTACTAGAATTTTATTTTACAATAAGCTTTTTGCGTTTCATTTTTATACTTTATTGTATTAAGGGTAGGTTACATTTGGCCCCCTTTCTTCCCGTGGGTGTCGTAAGAGTCGACTCTGGGAAAGGGTTAGTGTATTGTGGGCGATGGGCTAGCAACCTGTCACTGCAATATCACGCCTTTACCTGAGTCGACTCTTACGACACCCACGGGAAGAAAGGGGGAGGTGCTATTCTAACCCGGTACCACAAGGGGATTTATTTTACATGGCCCTTTATTGCCCTTTTTCGCCTTAAACCCTAAATAATAGATAACAATGACAACTGACTCGTTGTTTCGACCATATTTCATTCCGAGATTTTTCCCGCGGGATAAATTTGCCTAAATAAATAAACCTAGGTCCTGCAGAAACCCTAGAATAGGCTAAATCAGACAATAGCTAAGTGTGTATCGATCATGCTGAGGATTTGGTTCCGTTAGGAGAATCCTTAAAATCTTAACAATGGAAGCACGATTACTCGTGCGGTGACAGGTCTAGAATAACACCTCTCCATTTCTTCCGTGGATGACGTAAGAGGTGACTAAGGAAGGTTTAGGTATGCTTTAGGAGACAGGTTAGCAACCTGTCACTATTATACCTCTTCCATCTGATATCAAACCTTATTCTAGATGTGGTTGAGAAGCGTGAAATAGTCATAATCAGTGATCAGATCTGATCTAGGATGCAATGTGGGGTGAACGACCTCAAATGTTATGCTTATCGTGGATGTGCCTCGGGATTTCCCGGGATTTTGGATAGTGGACTAAAATTAAAAAAAAAAAGTCATTTAATATTTGAACACTTAAAGAACACTAGAGTTGTCTAAATAATGGATATTTGTAATGAAATTATTATTATTTGTCGATAATGTTGAGAATTTGATAATGCAGGGCTCAATTTGAATGACAATATTAGTCAAGACATTATCTACTGCTTATTTATGTCATTATAGTGGTCATTTCATTTAATAAAAGAAGTTGATCATGGGTAACTGTTTACTTTTTGTAATGATACTAAAATATCAAAAAAGTCGCGGGGTTGTAAGTCATATCCATCTTAATATTATGGACCTAAAGCCCGGGAAATTGCATCCTAGATCCGATCACTGGTCATAATGATGGTGTTGTCTATGTCACATTTCACATTTCGGAATATGGCGTGATTGTATGGTATGTATGTATCTTTTACCGTAGCTAGATGAATAAACCGATAAGGAGAATTAATGTGTAGGTAGACACACATGTTTTTTGTTCTCCACGGAACCCAGACAACTAAAACTGAAGTATAACATTTATAAAACGGCTAGAAAAGGTCAACGCATCGTCTTCTGTTTATTTCCCGAGGGAGTTTAGTTTGCGAATATTATTGTGTTATAAAACATCGCTTGCAACTTGTGTTGTTTAAATAAGCCAAAATGGTTCTCGTATTGTATTCGTATTATGAAAAGGTTTAAATGTATACACGTTAGGACGTTTCATTGTTAATGAACTTTATTTCTCAAAATAAATTATTATATTTCACTTATTGAGAATATAAATACATTTTGAGGCGTATCCATACTTAATAGAGTTTGTTTGTTTGTTTGTTTGAACGCGCTAATCTCAGGAACGACTTGTTCGAATTTAAAAATTCTTTTTGTGTTGGATAGACCATTTATCGAGGAAGGCTTTAGGTTAAATAACATCACTCTGCGACCAATAGGACCGAAGAAACATTGGAAAATGTAAAAAAAACGGGGGAAATTAGCCACTATTCCACGCGGACGGAGACGCGGGCACAGTTAGTAGTTAATAAACATAAACTTGAACCTATAGGTTGAGGTACGGTTTAGGCGACAGGTGAGCAACCTGTCACTATTATATCTGCCAAATCAAAACCTAAAACTTAGAAGAACCTAGAAGTTACCGTGAAACGTGAAATAGTCACTGTTTTGTCTATGTAGCGTTTGGTTTGCCTGCCTACCCTGTTTGGGAATTCAGGCGTGATGTATGTGTGAATGTAAATTTGAAGATTTCCTGACGTCGTTTAAGGTGAAAGCTGGACGTTCAATAAATATTGACATCCTTCAATATTTATCTCATATTGTGATATATATTGATCGTCTAGTCTTGCTATATTGATGGAAAATACACTGAATTCATGAACAGATTGTGAAACATCAGTATTTTCATATTGAAGGATCTCAATATTTATTGAACGTCTAGCCTAAGGGTGCACCGAGCTTTGGACGCATAAATTGCATTCACAAGATCTCGCATATTATTGCTACCAAAAAACCTTCTTTTTGAAATTCATACATAATATAATATTTGAGAATACACACTACAGCTTTTTATTTTCCAAAACACGATTACGTGTTGTCCGCTCGATAGAAAAAAAATCCGAAGTTGTGTCTAAATTAAAACCGAAACCTAAGATACGGGGTGAATATTGCACGAGCGTTGTGCAATAAGTGCCGAAAATTTAATAACGTTTAGTAGTCATATGAAACTCCAACTTTTTAGTCTATGAATGTTGTGAAGTACCTAATCTGTGATCGTTCACGCCTGGCAGACTGTAATTGGTTTCGGTGTCATGACATTCAGACGGCCAATGCTCTTCTACGTGATTCACATGTGACTGTTAAAGTCTTTGGCCTAAACACCCGACAGAAAAAGTAGTTGTATGTTAGACACCGTCTATCTGTGATGGTTGGTATTCCGGGAACTGTCCACACAAACAAAAACATTTTAAGGACATAATCATCCTCACGTCTGTATTCCCAAGAGGGGTAGGCAGAGCACGTGAATTTAAAATCTAGTACCACGTTTAGCAATTTCAGGGTAACCAGATGGTTAAACGTGATATTTCATAATTTCAGTGACAGGTTGCTAGCTCATCGCCCACAATACACTAACCCTTTCCCAGAGTCGACCTCTTACGACACCCACGGGAAGAAAGGGGGGAGGTGCTATTCTAACCCGGCACCACAAGGGGCGAAACAGTCATGGTTTTGTCTATGTAGCGTTTCGTATGCTCTGCCTACCCCATTTGCGAATCCAGGATGTGTAATATGTGTGTGTGAAAGAAGCACAAGAGGGACATAATTCAAATCAAATCAAATCAAATCAAATCAAATCAAATTTATTCATAAAATTAATACAAAAAGGAAATAATAAATATAAAATATTCTTAGGTCATTGATTAATTATTGATAACTAGCTTCTGCCCGCGGCTTCGCACGCGTTAAGAGGAAATATGCCGGTCGAAGGAATTGAAAAATAGGTATTTACTAAATCTATTGCTGTCGCGCCGTGACCTGCCCAGACGACGTCGAGTGCGATAAGAACAACTACAGCTCGGACCGAAAATACCTATGAAAATTATTCAAAAACAACGTTTCGTAGTCCCCTGATTTCTTCTCCAAAACTTAAAACCAATTAAATATGTTTTTTCATTAAATGTTTAAGAAATGTCATAACTGTGTTTCTATGTTCTTATATTTTGATATAATTGTGTTAAAATTGGTTTCTAGAGGTTTGAACACGACGGAAAAAACTTGCCAATTTTTCATGTTTTTGAAGGTTAATATCTCCTTTAATAATTCAATAAAGAAAAAAAGGAAAACATAGGAACATGCTAATATATCATTAGATTGTTGATGTAAAAAATCATTGTTCTACGGGTAATATCCAGCGAGGAATCAGGGGACTACGTTTCCATACAAAATGTGACCGCTCCATTTCCTCTTAAATTCGGGCTAACACAGAAGAGATTTCGGAATTATTATTAGGAAGCGCCCGCCAGAATAGCCAGCAGACATCAGATTTTTTCCTACTTTCTCGACACTTATCGTCATATTTTGGAAAATTCAAACAAAATCTTTATAAATTGTAGCCTATGTGCTATTCTGATGTATAAGCTACATTACTGTAAAGTTTCATGAAAATCCATTCAGTAGTTTTTGCGTGAAGGAGTAACAAACATCCATCCATCCATACATCCATCCATCCATACATCCATCCATCCATACATCCATCCATCCATACATCCATCCATCCATACTCACAAACTTTCACGTTTATAATATTAGTAAGATCTGTCCCTTAAACCATACCTAAACCAACCTAATAGCTTCTTTCGACATCCACAGAAGAAATGCAAAGGTTTTAAATCTAAATGGACCAGGACTCTGAAAGGGGTATGATTTATAAACTGGGAAAGCAGCTTGTCATAAAACAGCGAGGAATTAGTTAATAACAAAAATTGTACAATTAATAAAGGACAATGGTGGGCTTCTAGCACGGAACCGAGAGAAATTAATTTGCGACGGACGGTGTTATGCAGAAGACAGTTTTACAAGAATTTGTTTTATTATTTTTTATATGGCGAGTGTGAATTCACACGCGTGGTGTTGAGTTTAGTATAACACCTCACCATTTCTTCCGTGTATGTCGTAAGAAACGACTAAGAAGAGAAGAGATACATTATAGGCGGCAGGCTAGCAACCTGTCACTATTATACTACTTCTGCCATTTGTTTTCACATACATCTATACATAACAATGACGCCTATATTCCCAATTGGGGTAGGCAGAGCACACGAAACGTGACATAGACAAAACCGTGATCATGAGTATTTCACAATAACTCTTTATTGTACAAAATAAACATGACAAATTAACAAGTACAGAACTAAACACAAGTACAAAGGCGAACATATCCCTTAAGGGATCTCTTCCTGCTACCTTCAAGCGTTTAATATGCTCTGCTTCCCATTGGGAATAAAGGCGTTTTTGGCGGTTGCTCAATGGGCTAGCAACCTGTCACTGCAATATCACGTTTAACCATCTGGTTACCCTGAAATTGCTAAACGTGGCACTGGATTTTTGAAATCTTACGTTTGACACTAGTAACTTCATGACGTTTCTTGATGCGACGTCACGCCGTATTACGTTCTTGTATCAAGGCGTGGTAATATGTATATGTGTGTGTCACGGAAAAATAACACAATCCGTAAGTTTATAAATCTCCTAGGAAATTGATTTTCGGTATTGTTCCAAACGAGAAAAAAAAATGACTCTACGCCCACGTCTTTGCAAAATATAATATAATCTACCCCAACCTAACCTAATCTAACATAGCAAAAACTAATCTGACCTAAATTAATTTAATACAATCTAACCTAACTTAGGTTAGTAAGTTGATTATTTTACGAAAATGCGTCCGTAAAATAATACCATTTGCCTTGGAATCTTACGGAAGTTCATAAATTTTCCAGAAAATTTTCGTAATTTATAAACTTACAGATTGTGTTTATTTTCGGTGACATAATATATTTATGTTTGGCGCGTCTTTTAAATTCAAAATGGCTTTATATTGCATACTGTCATCCAGAGAGCTCATCTTGCGAGAAAATATCATTAGCGCCTGAACCCGGGACGGGCCAGTGCATCCGGAATTACTCACTCTTATAATTATTCATTCATTCATTCATTCGTTCATTCGTTCAAATGACTTCTGTTGGATATTGTTTTATAAGGACTTCGTCAAAGGTGAACGAGGTGTGAAAACTTTTGAAAATGTGTCCTTTAATTCAGACATAATCGCGACTGTTGCCAAATGGAGTAGGTAGAGCTCACAAAACGTGACAGACAAAACCATAATTAGGCATGACTTAAGGTATATGGCTTAGGTGTAAAAAAATTATGCTCGATGGGCTAAATTGGCCCTTAGTTATTAAAGAAGCTTATTTTAAGTACACTACTAACCTACCTACTGTCCTGTGTGGTGTCGGGATAGAATAACACCTCTCCATTTCTTCCGTGTATGTCGTAAGAGGCGACTTCCTAAGGAAATAGGTTTAGGTATGTTTTAGGCGACAGGCTAGCTACCTGTCACTATTCTACCTCTTCCATCTTTGCAAACCTAAAACTATACTAGAAGTGGCTGCGAGGTGTGAAATAGTGATGGTTTTGTCAATGTCACGTATCGTGTGCTCTGCCTACCCCATTAGGGAACACAGGCGTCATTGTATGTGTTTAACCGTGTCATTGCATGACCATTGGTTTATGCCAATGAGTCGGAAGTCTATCGCTAGATGGCGGTAGTATGCACAAATCATAATGTTGTGGGTAGTTTGGCAGCTGTCATGTTACAAATGCGTTGGGTATTTCTGTATCTGTCATGTTCACTGTCATGTTACAAATGTTGTGGGTATTTTGGTATCTGTCATGTTCACTGTCATGTTACAAATTTATAATGTGGGTAGGTCGGTGGCTGTCATGTTCGATTCCAAGGTTTGCCGCTAGATGTCGCTGTTACTTTCAGTTCCCATCCTACATCGCGTTGTTAAGATTTTTCCTAGTTTAATGACTTGGCCGTAGGAGGTCAATATTTTTTATCCACCTTATACCAATTGTTTCTGTACACAATTTGGTAGTATTAAACGTATTAAGTTAATACAGTTTATTATTTACGCTGGGACCGTAGTAGTGTAAACATTGGTCCTTCGAACCGGATGTGGTTTGTGGATTGGAGCCGAACGAGTCTACGTCGTCGCCGCTGTTGTTGGGAACTGAGGATATCGGCGCAGCGGAGCATCTACGTCATCGTGGACAGTGACGTCGTGTGACGTCATCAACGCGTGGACCCGTAATCAGTGTTTGTGAGAGCGCAAGATAACTGTGAGTACACTTTAATTATTAATTGTGGTAGCTGTCAGTTAAGTGTCAATTAGACGTCAAACGTCAAAATCAGGGACTTAGAAAAAATTCGAATCAATAGACTTTAGACTTAGAATAATTCTCTTAAAAGTGCAACTACGGGGAATCCATGCCCGATTTCGTCTAAGTGTTAGTGTTAAAAACACTTAGAAAAATCACGAATTTTGGACTTAGAAAATTCACGATATTTGGACTTAGAAAAATCACGAATCTTGGACTTAGAAAAATTCGACTGGTTTAGGACTTAGAAAAATCTTAGTGGTACTTGTGAACTTCAGTTAATAAAAATGGAAGGTAAAGCAAACCTTCAAGTAAATTTGTTTGGTCGTATCCAAAAGGCCAGAGACAATTTCAAGAAATCGCCCAAAGAACGATTGAAGTCCCGTGATTACCTGAGTACTAGGTTGTATATGTTGGAGCAGTTGTGGTCTGAGTTTAGCAAAACGCATAATGATATTGTGGTAGGTACAGATAGCCAGATTTTAGACCAAAGTGCCTATATAAAGGGTGATGTGTACACTGCAACAGAGGAGTTGTACGTTGAGTACAAATGCGAACTAACGTCTGGCCTTGGTCAATTGAAGCCTACCGTTGGAGCCTCAACTGCGACGGAACCTGCAACATCGGGAACAATCAAGCCGAAGATAAGGTTGCCTGAAATTACTATTCCCAAATTTTCAGGAAAGTACTCAGAGTGGACATCGTTTCGTGATTTGTTTGTGGCGCTTGTGCATAAAAACCAGTCCTTAGATGACGTGCAACGACTGCACTACCTTAAAAGTCATTTATCTGGCGAAGCGGAACAACTTTTGCGGCATGTAGAAATAACACAAGAGAATTATCCTAAATGCTGGGAGCAACTGGAGAGGAGGTATAACAACAAGAAGTACCTCGCCAACCATATTCTGAAACGTTTAATGAGTCAAAGAAGCTTAGTAACGGAGTCTGCTATCGGTATTAAGGAACTGCTGGATACGACGAACGAGTGTTTAAACGCGTTGAGAAATATAGGAGTCGATGTCACGAACTGGGACACTATTGTAATTTATCTTGTTTGTCTAAAGCTAGATCCAGAAACCAGGAAGCAGTGGGAACTGAAAGCCAGTGATGATTCAGATGATTTGCCCACCTTGGAGATGTTTGATGACTTTTTGGAAAAACGATTTAGAGCATTAGAGTTTGCAGAGCCTAGATTATCGAAATCTAATAACGTTGTAAACAAGAATCAAATTAGTCAAAACAATAGGTTCTCGAATGCTCCAATCAATCCAAGGGTTCATCATGCAACTGCTTTATCATGTTCGTACTGCTCCGAGGATCATAGGATAAGTAGTTGTAAGAATTTCGCTAAAATCGATATTAATGCACGTCGGGATTTCGTCCAGTCCAGCCAGTTATGCTTTAATTGCTTAGGTCCCAACCACACAGTATTTGCTTGCCGTCAATCCACGCGATGCCGCATATGTAGAAAGAAACATCACTCACTACTGCATCCCAAGAATGTGAATTTACAGACTGATTCTGGTGGATCAAATCAGTCATCTAATTCAAGCGCAGCTGTGCACACAGTTGCGACAGGCTCATCATCGTGTGATGAGTCCACTTCTACCGAAGTCAAGACACACTTTTCGACTAGTCGTAGTCAAGTATTGTTGGCAACGGCTTTGGTCAAGGCGCAGTCGAAGTGTGGAACAGGTACTACGCTCAGGTGCTTGATCGATCAGGGGTCGCAGGCATCCTTGATCACCGAGTCCGCAGTCCAATTGTTAGGACTAAGGAAAATACTTCACAAAAGCACAATTTCGGGTTTAGGAAGCGACGAGGGTGCAACATTAGCTTCCAAGTCAATAGTCAAGGTCAAGATACAATCACTTCACAACCCGAAATTTGAATATTTGGTAAATGCTTTTGTCTTAAACAAACTTACAGCAGCCCTACCTGAAAAGAGGGTGGTCGTTGAAGTGTGGTCAGAGTTTGGAAAACTTGAGTTAGCTGACCCACTTTTTGACAGGCCAGATAAAATAGATTTACTCCTGGGGGCCGACGTCTATGGACAAATTCTAGAAGAGGGAATAATAAAGCAACCACCAGGAGCACTAGTCGCTCAGAAGACTACGTTGGGATGGATCTTGTCAGGTCCAATTAATGAGAAAGTTCATGAAGTAAACGACATTAGAGTGAATCATCTTCACGTCGAAAGCGATTTACTCAAAAAGTTCTGGGAGCTTGAGAATGATAGCTCACTAAAGTCTGTAGCAGAAAGTTTCACGGAAGAAGAAAAGCGCTGCGAAGAAATATTTAAGACTACTACAAAGAGAGACGACACTGGTCGTTATGTAGTCAAACTTCCCTTTCGAGATGAAGACCCAAGCTGTAAATACGGAGATTCCAAACTTATAGCTACGAGACGTTTCACGCAGTTGGAGAAGCGGTTTGTCAAGGACCCTCAGTTCAAGATCCGATATTCTGGTGTCATCAATGAGTATCTTGAACTTGGGCATATGGAAAAGGTTTCTTTCTGATCAAGACAAGCTTAAGGCGGATGCGGTCTACTTACCTCACCATGCGGTGATACGCGAAGATAAGACAACTTCAAAATTAAGAGTCGTTTTCGACGCGTCGTGCCCTGGAACTAATGGAGTCTCACTCAACCAGGATTTATTAGTTGGTCCAAGTCTACAGCCAGATTTGCGTCATATTATAATGAAGTGGCGACTTCATCCGATCTGTCTAGTGGCAGATATTGTCAAGATGTATCGACAAGTAAAGGTCGATGATAGTGATGCTGATTTTCAACGAATTTTATGGCGTGAAAAACCTGAAGATACACTTGATCATTACAAGTTATTGAGAGTGACGTTTGGAACAGCGTCTGCTCCATATCTTGTGGTACGCGCCTTACAACAAGTCGCTTATGATGAGGGTGATGAGTTTCCACTGGCAGCAGGAAGAGTATTAAGCCAGTTCTATATGGACGATTTGCTGACTGGTTGTGAATCTGTTGAGGAAGGAAGAGAGATATATGAAGAAATAAATAATTTATTACATAGAGGAGGATTTAAGTTGCAAAAATGGACAACAAACAGTAACGAACTTTTGCAGGAAATAAACAAAGAGAAAGAAAATGTAACACAAAACTTACCGCTCAAAAATGACATCACAACCAAGATTTTGGGTCTCATGTGGAACAGAAATAATGATGAATTTGAATACACGGTGCAATTGCCTTCTGTAAGCCTACCTGTAACTAAGCGTAAGGTGATTTCAGACATCGCACGGTTGTTCGACCCACTAGGATGGTTGGCTCCTGCAGTTATAACAGCAAAGATATTTATCCAAAGGCTGTGGCTAACAGGAATTGAATGGGACGATGAAGTTCCGGCGCCATTGCTGAAAGAGTGGTTAGCGTATAGACAAAATTTAAATCAACTTACCGCGTTCAAGGTGCCTCGGTGGATCCATTCCAGGAGAACCGATGAACTCATGGAACTGCAGGGATTTTGCGATGCTTCTTCTGACGCCTATGCTGCAGTAGTTTACGCACGCATTATAGACAGAAGCGGTAATGTTCACGTGTCTTTGATTACATCTAAGACTAAGGTAGCACCTATAAAACAGGTGTCAATTCCCAGACTGGAGCTTTGTGGGGCAGTTTTACTGTCAAGATTGTTGATGGAAGTAGCCGAACTAATGGGCGTCAACAAGTTAAATATACACGCTTGGACAGACTCATCCGTAGTTCTCTCCTGGTTGAACAGTCGTCCGAACAGATGGAAGACGTTTGTGGCGAATCGTGTCTCTGAAATCCTTACCTCAATGGAACCACATCAATGGTCACACGTCGCCTCAAAAGAGAATCCTGCCGACTGCGCGTCCAGAGGTTCTTATCAATTTACGGCGGAGCTGCTCTGGAAGGAAGGTCCTATTTGGCTGAAACACAAAGACATTGATTATAGAATGAAACCTGTAAAAGAAACAAAAATAGAAGAGAAAACAAACAAACTGTGTCTGGTGAATACTCACAGAACAATTGAAGATGTAGAGTCATCGGGAACAAACATAATATCGAAGTATTCAAATCTTAGGAAACTAGTTCGCGTGATAGCATTTTGTTTGCGATGGGTTAAGTTATTTAAAAGGGAACCATGCTGTCAGTGGCCGACTAGCATTGAGTTGCAGAAGAGTCTATTGTTGTGTATAAAGATGACGCAGCAAGAGCACCTGAAAGAAGAAATAGAGAGTATAAGCAAGAAGGAACAAATAAACAAGAAAAGCAAACTTACCTCAGTAAACCCGTTTCTCGACGAAGAAGGAGTGATGCGAGTTGGTGGAAGACTGCAAAATGCTCAGCTCAGCAAAGAGATGAAACACCCGATCATCTTACCTCATAAGTCTCATTTTACAGATTTAGTCATAGCGGATGCTCATCTGAGAACGTTGCACGGAGGTCCACAGCTAATGCTAAATTATTTAAGATCCAAGTACTGGATTGTGGGTGCAAAAAACTTGGTAACCCTTTTCGTTCGTAAATGTGTAACTTGTTTGAGATACGCTTCATCAACGAAGCATCCTTTCATGGGTCAGTTGCCATCGGCAAGAGGAACTGTATCTCGAGCGTTTCTTCACAGTGGCGTGGACTATGCCGGGCCAATAAATATCAGGAGCTCAAAGGGAAGAGGCCATCAAGCATATAAAGGGTACATATGTCTTTTCGTATGTATGGCTACACGAGCCGTTCATCTCGAACCAGTAAGCGACTTAACTGCTCAAGGATTTTTGGCTGCCTTTAAAAGGTTCGAGGCTCGTCGTGGTCACTGTAAGGAGCTCTGGAGTGATAATGGCACAAATTTCGTAGGAGCAGCTCGCGAGCTGAAACATTTATTTGCCAGTGAAGGATCATCCATGCTCTCTGAAATCGCAAACCACTTGGCAACTAATGAAACAAGTTGGAACTTTATACCACCTCATTCGCCAAACTTCGGTGGTTTATGGGAGGCTGGTATTAAATCCACGAAATACCATCTCAAGAGAGTTGTTGGTAACTCGACCTTGACTTATGAAGAGTTGGCAACAGTGTTATATCAGGTCGAGGCATGTCTTAATTCCAGACCCATTTCACGGATGAATGACAATTGTAATGAATCAATGCCTCTAACTCCAGGACATT
>BHDV01033864.1:0-67224 GCA_005406045.1 Adoxophyes honmai | reverse complement strand
GATTGTATGGAGTGTTTCTAATTATCTGTCCACCACTGTATGTAGGCTTTAATAGGTACCAATACTAAATGAGCTATACTATTATCAGCTTAGAACTAGTCGGCTCGGCTGTTGACTGGCCGTAATCCTGTTACCCTACTTTTATTTACGGTTTTTCTACAAAGAATGCGGCTAGAGTAAAAACGGTTAAAATTATTTATTTTCATTATTTATAACACGAAAAGTCTGTGGTGACAACATAATGTATTTTTTTACTAAGATTAATTCTTATAATATTCGTAAGTTTTAGTTATAATATTATCAATTATGCTGAATTTAAAAAATACTCAGTGGAAAATCTTCCTCGTAAAACGTCGGGGTTTTTAAATTAGTTAATGTCGTATCGCTGCCCTACCTTTTGTGATTCAGAGCAACTAGCAAACATATATTCTGTTATCTAATACCTACCCATTTGCCTAGCCGTAAAAGCAAACACTGATATTTAGCTACTTATAATATCTAAGTCGTAAAAATATTTTCTACGAACATAGAATGACAAACGAGGAAACAGCTAAATAAACGGCAAACCCAACCTACTAAAGAAAATTCTACACATTTAAATCACCTGATAGTCTGATGATATGCAAGAATTCTACTGAACTTAAATGGAACGAAACAATAGATTTTAAGCTAGACAACAATAAAACTCACCTTTTTAGGTTTACGTCCACCCGCACAACTGGAATAACACAAACCCATATCGACTTCACAACAAAACGACCACCTCGAACCTTTTCGTCTTTCAGACATGGCACAGAATAAACTTTCCCTACGAAAGAAAACTTTGTACTGACAAGTTTAAACAGGAACAAAATTCACGTGCTCGCGCGTTCATTCGGGTTCCCGCCAATTTTTTTTTTGTGATAAAGGTCTAAACTTTCATTCAGCCAATTGCATGCAACGCACTGTGCTTAGCAAACGTCCGTTTTTCGCATTATTTTAGTTTAATTTTTTATTTACTTTTTTATTTATTGTCAATGGTTTACTTATAAAACTATCAATTATATTTAATAAACTAAATCTTAATAATAATCTTAAGTACATAATATTACATATTTATTAAGTCAAATACTTTTACTGACAAGTTTCATTTCCTTCACCTACCTTTAAGGAGCAAAGAAAAAAAATGGGAAAAGGGGGTGAAACTGAACGGCTAGAAAGAGAAAGAAAGTGATTTCTGAATTAGATACAATGACAAGTGTGAACGAGAGGCATGACCGTTGTCCTTTAATGTGTTTCAGGGAAAGTTCTGCGTATAATAGTTCCATATTGAACATTATCTACTAACATGTAAATGATAACTCGCTACTATTAATAGGTATTTATTATAAGCCGTGTGGTGGCTGGTTTAGTTACAATAACATCTCTCCATTTCTTCCGTGGATTTCGTAAGAGGTGACTAAACAAAATAGGCCAAGGCATATTTTATACGACAGGTTAGCAATCTGTCAATACAATACCAATTAACTTAAAACCTAAAAGTAAGCTAAAAGTTGCTATGAAACGTGAAACAGTCATGGTTTTGTCTATGTAGCATTTTGTGTTCCCTGCCTACCTAATTTGAGAATACAGACGTGATATACCTACCAATACATACATACATCACGCCTGTATCACAAATGGGGTAGGCAGAGGACACAAAACGCTACATAGACAAAACGATGACTATTTCACGTTTCGAGGCCACTTCTAGCACATATTTTTTGGTTTTAAGGTGATGCGTACAATAGTGACAGGTTGCTAGTCTGTGATCGAGCCTGTCGCCTAAAATGTACCTTAACCTATATTCTTAGTCGCCTATTGCCACATCCACGGAAGAAATAGAGAGGTGTTACCTATGTATGTCTGTTCTCGGCATTTAAACATTTTGGAAAAGCGATGCGCAAACTTAAAATCTTGGCAAGTTAGATTTCGTGGAATGTATTATCGAACCGCGATTAGAAAGGGATTCGAGAGTACCGTTAGCACAATTGTACTTAATAAATGATTAAATATAATTATAAACCAATATTTGATATCTTCATAAGTGCAGACCCTTATAGATAATAGAATTAATAGCTGAATATGATTTGCATATTTAAACTCTATTCTTGGTAAATACTGTAATTTTTTTAATAAAAAATTGTAATATCATGTCTGACAAATCAGTTACTAACCACATTATTTCGCTTTATCAAATTGCCGTAGCTGTTCAAAAATACATAAATAAAAAAAATAAAAAAATACTTTAAAAACGCTACAGGGTAACTCTATTTGATCTGAAGTATTATCTCTTAATGCTAACGGAAATCAATAGAAAATCGCTATATAATTTGTTAATTTTTCCATGCTTTAGAAATTCATTGTACCAAAATAACAATTTACTTTATCTGTATGCTCTACCACTGACAATGTCATACCATGTATTTAGTTCAAAAATGACATAATGAGCTCAATCCCTTTCTAAACGCGGTTTGATAATATGTATGTGGGAATATTTACCTTGCAACACTGTTCCCATCACTAATTAAAAAAAAGAAACGTAATGACAGTTACGTTACGATATGTCAATAACGGCGTCTCAGTGTACTATTTTGCTCGTTAGTTTAAATACAGAATTAAAGATTAATTCGTTTGTTTTTTTTTTTGCCTAGAAGCAAATGGCGCTCTGTTGTCTCTGCCTACCCCGCAGGGAATAAGGCGTGACGGTTATGTATGTATTTTTTTACCTTCATCCCCACATGTAAGTATTTGCATTAATTTCAAACTTAGAAAACCTTTTCCAGGGTTATAATTGCATACTCACTCGAAACATGTCCGGGGAGGCCGTGCCGGCGCTGGAGCCGCTCGCGCCGTCGGCCTGCGCCGCGCGGGGCTGCGCCTGCGCCGCGCACTCCGCCGTCAGCGTCTCGCGGTCGTCGGCGACGTCGCGCACGCGGTCGTCCGGGTCCAGGATGCCGCCGGAGCTGGCGCGCAGCGCTCGCACTCCCACCCATGTCTCGGGGCCCTGGAGAGAAAGAGACGGGGGTTAGATGTCGATTCGGGTTGGAGACAAGACTATGCGACAGGGAGACTGATTTTAGGAATGCATGGAGTTTGCTATAACAGTGTACGTTCAAATATTAGATAATGATCTATTGGGGCCATTAGGTCCTGCTTCCTAATCTACAGCTGACAGTTCAGTTACCCAATTTAGTCAGTGTAGCACAGCAACACACTCTAGTCGCCACACGCGCGGGATAGTCTATACCTGATATTTTCTGATTTCTCTAGTTAGATAGTGACAAGTATAGTCTATCTCTACTTGCGCCCTGTCGTGCTAAGGCGGCAGATTTTAGAACATAATTAGGGCAGGCAGACTTTGAGATGCAGAATGGTGTAAAAATTGTTGCAGCACATATTCTGCACTTATAACAGTAGCAACGTACCTACACTCTGACGTGCAATTACCCAATGTTACTATCATTGCGAATATTGTGCCTTGGCATGACATCGCATGATTCGTGTCTAATTACCACACATAGTTAACGGTGGCGCGGGCGCACGAATCACGGTAACAGTTAACAATGCGCGAAAACATTGGCATTGTTAGCTGGATTAGCGAATTTCTGTATTTCTTACATTCAGTAGAAAAATAAACAGGAACGCGAAAAGTTCCCACGCACTCAGCTTCTATTGAGCGGATTGTGCGGGCCCATTGTGCCAACCGTTTTGTCTAGACCGTCAGTCTTTGTCCGGTTGTCAGCGCGATCGCGACGAATCATCTCTAAAGACCGATTTCAAAACATCCATCTTCGCGAATGTATGAATAAAATTGTAAGGAATTCGAAGATGCTTTATACGGCATTGTTTCGCGAGATCATGAGTTGCTTTGAGTTTTATGTCATGGAATTGGAATCGGTATTTAACCGACTTAAAGAAAGGAAGAATTACGCAATTTGTTGGAATCTCGTTTTATGGCCCACTTATTATATGTATGTATGTAACCCTTTATTGATACGGAATGGAACGAACATTTTAATGGATATTAGGTACATTAGGGTTTTTTCAATTGGATCCTACCTGTCGTTGCTTAAACCTGAACTAGGTACAGTATAGTAGCCATATTTTGTTCTGCTCAATACAAGCTTGGATTTAGTTTTTGTAATAAGATACACGCGCGTCATAGACTAGGTACCTGTCACTTTCTGACGTCTCGATTTAGACATTGATAGGTATATTATATCGCGCGTGCATCTATACTCTCGCCTTGCTATGCTAAGCCGGCTGGACTCTAATTTAAATTTTGTCACACAAGTTCAAGTAGACAAGTACCCAGGTGACGGTCCGCCGTTTGTCCCGCTCGCGCGAGGCGGCGAGTCTGGCGATCTTCTTGAACCGCGGCGGAGGCACCGGCCGCTCCTGCATCGTTCACATCGTCGCACTCGACCACTACCTCGTGAAGTTGCACAATTTTCACAAGTCGTTTTCACTCACTTTTGCCAAAGTTGTGAAACGATCGTCGTAGCATGATCGAGTCTACTTAGAACCGGTTTCAAGTAAGGTTACTAAATCACAAAATTAGAAAAAATCCTAATCAGTTATTGGTAATTTCCTGTTTGGTCCTAACCTAACCTTAGAGATGATAACCTCAACCTCGTATAATTTGCAACCGGTGTGGATTACTGGTGCGGATGAGGCCTCGGCCTTCGCGCCTCACTGCACCATGTCAATCACTTAGCAGATGACTCGCTTCTGAAAGGATCTTATCCATTGCGCATAATGAGCACTTGCCTTAATCCGAAGCTATAATGACAGGCTTCTTACGAAGTAGTTTGGTTTAGTTAGACTAAAGCGGCGCCGGCGTACCTATCTATGGAGTATGGAGTAATTGTTTAACGCGATCACCTGACCTAGACTAGAATTATTTGGTTCAAGATTACAACATAAAAGGTACCTGCATTGATTTAAACGTTCCGAGCGCTCTAGTTTATAGAAAACAAGTTGTACAGTTTACCTAGTCTACGGGCTATAAAATTAAATAAACTGTTTTCGACACGCTAGCAGCATTAATGCAACGCTAGATTCCATTCCACGAACGTGGCCATTCCGCTGCAGCAGCCAGCTGCGCAGACGCACGCGATCCGCTTGCTTTCTCGGAAGGCTCTTCGACGCTAACTTATACTTTACTTCCGTCATACATTTAATCTCTGTATGCAGTATGCACCTACTCGTAGGTTCCTTCTGGAACATTCCAATGTTCTAGAGTCCATATTTATGCCCGGGCTGCAATTTGTCCGTCAACGCGTCTCTAAGCGGGCAGAGCAGCGGAAATGCAACTATTAAGGAGTGCGATACGTCTTGAATGACAAACGACAGGCCGTGCGTCAATGCGGACTTCCATAATGATCCAGTTTCAATAAGGAATCTATTATGCATTGTGTTGAACTTGGAAACTAATGTTATATCATAACCATAACATTTGCGTTTGTGTTACGGGTTACATACCTAAGCAAACACCGATCAACAAAATTCTACGTCAGATTTGGGAGTAAAAAATAGGTATATAATCTCTGAAACAGCAGACCTGTCGCTCATAATATGATAAATTACACGTTCACAACAGATGGCTGTACTTTTTATCATAATGTAGGACAGCGTAATGTAATTGTATCATTAAATAACGGTACGCCTTTCAGCTACTTTGGCAATAGGACTGTGGGACAATTTATACGGTGTACCTAACAGCGATCAATCTCTGTCACACGTCCGCTTATTTTCCGAATGTTGAGGTGCTGCTAGCGGGTGCGCCCGCGGCGGTCGCTGCGAAATTATTATGCAAATATCAGTTCTATCGTGAATGCAGCGCGTGCGCTCCTCGCGTTGCGAAACGGTTTTGAAAATCATTAGAGCTTGACCAGCTCTTGTGATAATGACTGTCAAGGTAACGATTTGCGCTCTGTTTTTCTATTTAATAGTACCCAGTTGCAAGCGAGTCATCACGTCACTGCCGAAAGATACCGAGAACGAGAATGTACGTTTACGAAATTTCTGTTGGTAACGTTTTTATTATGCGCGTCTCAAAACAAATTAGTAAATTATAACTTTAGCGATTAATTAAATTACTTTAAAAATGATACAATATAAAATTCACTGCACATCCAAGATTCTTCAACAATAATCACATTAGCACACGTCGAGGTAAATGATTAAAATCACTTAGGTATTCCGAACGCACTTCATTATAATATCGAAGACGAGAAAAGTCGACTAAGCAGTAGCACTCGTAAGTCAGCCACTCGGCGCGCGGATCGAGCAGAACTGAAGCGAAGCCGGCATTAGAAAGATCGCACAATGCAAATAAACGATTACTGCTGAGGTTTTTTTCTCCAATTCAAGGCTTGTGAACCATGCGAGACGTCAAAAGAAACCGAGCTGGTATCAATGTCGTTTCATAACAACTAACTGTATGTAGTCATAACCATAAAGTAACTACAAGGAAAAATTATTACAGACTGGTAGGTACCTAATTAATAAATGACGAATGATTAATTATATGTTCTGTGAAACACTGGTCATTTTGTATCTTAGGCATTTACGGTGCATTGTTGTGGTTGGAATGGTTCTGGACTGAGCGACATCGCAGTTAATTCGACACTAATTACTAAATGTTGATGTAAATCGTGGACGGAAACACGTGTAGTCTTATAATCATGTTTGGTTCACACACGACCTTGATTTGTGGTGAAACGAACGAGTTCTAGGGCTTCGTCAACATTACAAGGTGCGCATTAGATGTTATCTACAGATAGATAAAATGAAATGCTACTAACAATGCAACCCAGCACAAACCTTAACTACAAAACAAAATCAATGAATGTCATTGGAAGATGGCAATGACTGATAAGGACAAATCACAATCGCACGCTGAGACTATGATAAATGAGAACAGACAATACGGACGAGCCACAAGGCGAACGAAACCGTTAAAACATGGAAATGGCTGCCTACAGACGGCTGCTGATATTCATTTAATGACCAGTGCTCTTACATTCAAATGGATGAACTAAAACATAAGTGGGACAAGTGTGTAAAACAAGTATGGCGTTGATGACCAAATATAAATACGTTGTTAGCATATCCTAACGATTGAAAGCGACCCAACCTTTTGGACTTTTTTGCATAAATGTCAGAACATATTGCAACAGGGAAAGGTCATAAATAACGTATTCTTTAGATTAAGTTATCAGCGAGATAAAATAGATAAAACCAAATATTAACCGCAATGACAACGTAATCGTGGCTTTTGTGTACTACGTAGCTACGCAAGTACGTAGTTCACAAAGATTTAAGTGGCTATTACTACAGTTTGATAACTCAATCAGCGTGAGAAAGATTTCAATCCATATGCGTCAAGGAATAAGTCTGTGACCGAATACCTGTGTATTCCACTGAGACCGTGTCGGTTTGGAGTACTTGACAACTCTCCTTTCCTTCACTCCGCAGTCGATGAGGCGACTAAGGAAATTGGTTTAAATGCTTTAAGCCACAGGCTAGCAACCTGTCACTATTATACTGCTACTAAAACCATGCTAAAAGTGGTTACGAAAAGTAACATGGTCGTGGCTTAGGCTTTGTAGTGTTTCGCGTGCTCGTCTAACCCATTTGAGAATACTAGGGTTTCTGATTTCTCGACCTATTTTTTTTCTCGGGGCTCGAGATTTCTCGACTACAAATTCCCGGGAATTCCCGGGATCTCGAGAAATTTACCAATCGTGAATATAAGGCAAAATAAACACTTCAGTATCATTAACATTGCTCGGAAACAATCTGTCAAACAGTTCTTCTTGACTAGCTGTACCCGCGACACAACTAGCTACACTGAAACACTCTCCGATTCTGACACGTCTCGGTCGAGGAGATCGCCGGTCTCAGTCTCGAGCTACAGTAGATGCATAGAAAACGAGACACTTGTCGCGGTCTCCGGTCGCGGTCTCCTGTCGCGGTCGCGTGTCTCTGTCGCGGTGCGAACCGCCGCCTTTAGGTGGAAAACGAACTGTATACGAAACTCGACGCATTCGCTACGGAGCCTAGGAACAGGAGGCGCGAGTGGAGCAGGCGGGGGAAGGATTGGCCGAATCCAAGCATACTATTTATCATGAAGAACAACGCGTTATAAAAAGTGTTGCGGAAGGCCATTTTAATCTTAAAATCACGCGAGATTATTTGTGGTGCGATTTCTCGAATTCTCGACTTCTCGACACCATTTTTCTCATTTTACGTACGTACGTCGGAGTAATAAAGGTAAATAATCATATCGCGTTGAGACCCGTGTTTCATATCAGTTTAAAATGTGTACAAAGCGCGAGAGTTTAAAATATTATACCATTTTTCTCGTCTCGAGTAAGGCCGGATTTCCCGGGAATTCTCGCTTCGAGAAATCTCGAGCAGAAACCCTAGAGAATACTGAGGTGACATGTCAACACAGCTTTTAAATAGTCAAATAACCAAAATGCGATTTCACAGCCAAATGAGTCACCTGATGTTTCGTAATGGTAAGCGATCGCCACCGACCATAGATGTTCGCAATGTCAGACACATTGCAGATTCGTTGCCAACCCAGAAGCTAAAGGGGTCCATGGCCTAAGGGCCCATGTGACCAATACCTAATCTTCAATCTTCATTACAATTCCAACCATTAATTTAAGCACTAAACGCACTTACAGCGGGAGCGTAGCAGCATGGCGCGGTGGCGTGATGGTATGAACGAAACTTTTCCCCGGCCAGTGCTTTGTTAGCCCTCTTTCGAATAATTTCGAATATTACAACCTCTACCCGCTTCCCCTATTAGCGCGTTTAGAGCTTTAGTGAGCCACCTGTGCTATGATAAATACAACGGAAGCGTTTTGTGGGCCGAACAATAGCGTGGATCGGATGACAGCGAGCATCGAGCACCGAAGGTTACGTCACAATGGCGGCCAGCACGCCTGCGCGGGCGCATCCCATACCGCAGGGTACTTCTCTAAGGTTATTCGAATTAACTGTAGTGATTGCCGTGGCATGGATATTCGGTGTGAAGTTGAGAACATAGGCGACATAATATATCGTATCATCACGCATGTGTTCCCAAATGTAGTAGGGAGAGCACACGAAACGTTTAGTCAGAATAATGACCTATTCCACGTCTCATAACTACTTTTAGCATTTTTATAGGTTTGAAATTAGATTTGCCCCCGTGTGGTGCCGGGTTAGAATAGCACCTCCCCCTTTCTTCCCGTGGGTGTCGTAAGAGTCGACTCTGGGAAAGGGTTAGTGTATTGTGGGCGATGGGCTAGCAACCTGTCACTGCAATATAACGTTTAACCAGCTCTTTACCCTGAAATTGCTAAACGTGGCACTGGATTTTTGAATTCATGTGCTCTGCCTACCCCTCTTGGGAATACAGGCGTGAAAATATGTATGTAATATGTATGTATGAAATTAGATAAAATAGGTAAGTATAATTGGGGACAGGTTGCTAGCTTCAGCCTAAAATATACAGACCTCAATGTATTTTCTTTAATCGCCTCTTTCGACAAATGTGGAAGAAATGGAAAGGTCGACACCACATAAACAACATTATCTAAGTATAATTAACCATTTTTGGGCACATCAGCGCCACAAACACCTAAACATGCCTCAGCCGCCAAGTTTGGAACATGTTGATCAAATAACTAATTCATAATGTCCAGAAAAAACCAAAACTTGACACTTATTCGCAAAAATAGCCGTGAACGTAACTCTATCAGTGACTTTCGAGACTAACTCCAATTGCAACACGGCTAATCTGCATACTAACTAGTTTTAATAATGTACGTTTAGTACGTTTACACATTTCGCACTTCTCATCATTTACGCGACTGTAAAATCATTAAGCCATTTTATTGTTAACCTAATTAGGTAGGTAGGCATGAGACGGAAATTTGTGGTTGTTTTCTTTGTTTGTTTTTTATTTGTCTTTGTGGTTTTTTCATTCATTGGTGCCATAGCGTCGGATTTAGGATAACACCTCTCCATTTCTTCCGCATATTTGAGGCGACAGGCTAGCGACATGTTACTATTATTCCTGCCAATTTAAAACCTAAAAAAATATGCTAGCAGCGGCCACGAAACGTGAAATAGTCATGGATTTGTCTATGTAGCGTTTCGTATGCTCTGTCTACCCCATTTGGGAATACAGGCGTGATGTATGTACTTGGTAGGAACTGGACGGTGTCACAATAAGTGTAATAACGTTTTACTATTCCCAAACAGTTATGGTGGGACAGCGATCAATAGATTCGACAGTATCTACAAGTATCAGCAATTTAGTTTGTTACAGAATTAATACCGTGAGTGCTGTCTCCTAGAAACAATCAGTACAGATACTCACTCCACCATATAAGGAAAACCGATCCAGACGCGGTTTAAAACTACAAGCAAAAAGAGCTCAATCAGAACAACGCGGGGTCATCGACCGGCTCGCGTGTATATGGCATCGACAACATAATTGCGCCCGCGCTGAATTAATGCGGCCTTTCCAACACTTTCAGATCAGACGAGAAAGTGAACAACAATGGGAAGTTGGGAACTTGCGGACGCAAGTGCGCGGCGACGTCATAGGTACGTAGGACAGGTTATGGGCCCCTGCTTGTTACTTTACCAATACAATGATATTCTTTTGTTTAATTACGTCGTGTGAGCAAACAAATACTGTAACGTCTGGTAGACCTGTTGCCTACATAGTCGACTTATTGGAAAATTAATATAGTGCAGTTTTCTTTGTGTCGAAAAAAACAAACGTCGTAAGGTTTTAGTTTTCTTTTTTTATTAAACTTATTCATGAGGTTATTTTTTAACTATTTTTGGGTTACATAAGACGTATCTAATAAGATGACGTTAAAAATTATAACTCCTGTGAAACTATTATCTTTCTTGATCGTCATCATTGTTATTTGTTTTGGTTAACAAATAAAAAAACGTCGATAAATCATTAACGTGACGGAAGATAAAAGATTTTTTTACGCTATGACTGCGACTTTTTTTTACAACGTATTTTCATTATGAACTCTGCAACGTTTTTACAGATTGATGCAATTACTTAAAGAGGGTTCGTTATTCGAATAAAATACCTTTAGTCTCAATTACCAATCAACTCGCTACAAAAATGACTCAACGATACCAACTTTAATAGTAACCAAGCAATTTAGAACAGAAAAAGTAATACCGAACAAGGTACTTGGTCATAAGGCGCTCAAGTAAACCAACTTTTCTATTTACTAAATTAATTATCTACTTCATAATTCTTTTCGCAAAATTGTAGTATATGTACTTATTATTATTCCGCCTAATGTCACGGTCACAAATCTACGGGACGTGCCTTGGTCCTGTCCTAACGTTTTCTGTTATTAGTCCAGTCATAATTGACATCCGAAATCGAAAATTTAACAATAATTCCAAAAGTTTTCAAACTTCGGTCTAGTGAATGGTACATTGAGACAACAATAAATCTCATTTTGCAACCTTGTCCGCAGTCCGGAACATTGTTAAAATTGCAATTTAATTAATTTTTGCTGTATGGTCGTGAAAAAAATTCCAAAAGTTCTGCAAAGTTGGAGTTGTGTTAAATATACTATTTTACATCACGTGTCTAATTTGCAACCAATTCAAGTGTACGGAACATTTTTTGTTATTAAAAATTAATGTTTTTCTTTATTAAATTGAAGGAAAACGTTCCAAAAGTTCTGCAAACTTGACACATACATCGGAAAAATATACCGAACGGTTGTATAAATTTGCAACCTTTTTTGTCGACCGGAACATGTTTATTTATAATTCGTTTTAAATTCGTGGTCATTTTTTGAGCAAGGCTGTCTCGGAAAAATTACAAAAGTTTTGAAACTTGGTTGCAAATTTCGAAAACATCTATTCTGATGCAATACTGGTATAATAAGGAAATTGTAAAAAAAAATTTTTGCAAATTTGTAAATGCATCAGAACAGATGTTTTCGAAGTTTGCAACCAAGTTTCAAAACTTTTGTATTTTTTCCGAGACAGCCTTGCTCAAAAAATGACCACGAATTTAAAACGAATTACATAAATAAACATGTTCCGGTCGACCAAAAAGGTTGCAAATTTATACAACCGTTCGGTATATTTTTCCGATGTATGTGTCAAGTTTGCAGAACTTTTGGAACGTTTTCCTTCAATTTAATAAAGAAAAACATTAATTTTTAATAACAAAAAATGTTCCGTACACTTGAATTGGTTGCAAATTTGACACGTGATGTAAAATAGTACCTATATTTAACACAACTCCAACTTTGCAGAACTTTTGGAATTTTTTTCACGACCATACAGCAAAAATTAATTAAATTGCAATTTTAACAATGTTCCGGACTGCGGACAAGGTTGCAAAATGAGATTTATTGTTGTCTCAATGTACCATTCACTAGACCGAAGTTTGAAAACTTTTGGAATTATAGTGAATTGATTGTCTTGATTGACTGGACTATATTGTCTTCAAGCTCGACGCGTGAGGAAATACAAATAATTAATAATATAAGTAGGTATACTTATTTGCATAACTTTTTTCAATGTCATATTGACATCGTTACGTAAGAAATTTTGGATGTAGGTATTCTCTAAATATGACTGTGATTCCGCCGACCGTAGAAAATATATAATTTTTCTCACATCCACGGTACCTACTGTAAATACTTTTTCTGAAAATGAACATCTTATATTCACTTGTGATCGCCATTTAACCTCTGTGTAATTTATTTACTCCACCAAAAGAAAAAATAATTATCGAAATAGGTAGGTACCTACATATTATTACTTCTTACTTGGGTTTATATTCAAACTTCACAAATATGAAAATTTACGAGTGAACACTCGTAAGGGGGCGTCCATAAATTACGTGAGGTGTTTTAGGGGGGGAGGGGGTCGAGTCAAATCTCACCTAATCTCACGTTGGGGGGAGGGGGGTCACGGTAAATATCACGCAATTTTTTTCTTGTTTGAAACAAACAAAAAAACTACTAGTTTGGTCCATTTAATCCAGATGCCTAGGTCTTAAAAACCGAAGTGAGGGTGTGGATGGCGCTTTACGTTTGACACTTCATGGGTGTATCGGAACGAAGAACAATTAAAGTTTTTTTTTTAAGTTACGTCATTCACTTTATTTCAAATAAATGATTTTTTCTTTTTACAATAACAATCCAACGCGTTTACATAACAAACCCACATTTAGAAAAATTTTACGTGAGATTTGGGGGGTGGGGGAGGGGGTTGAGTAAAATCTCACGACATCTCACCAGTGGGGGAGGGAGGGTCAGAAAATTGAAAAAAACACCTCACGTAATTTATGGACGCCCCCTAATCGCCATTTAACCTCTGCATAATTTATTTACTCTACCAAAACGAAAAACAATAATCGAATTGAATAGGCACATGTTTTTATTTGTTACGTTGGATTTGCATTCAAAGTTCATAATACAATAATACCTGACTCTATCGTTGTGCGGTGCAGTCAAACATGTCTGACGATTATAAAATCGTCACGTTTTCAGACCAAAAAAATACTAAAATAAAAAACATAAGAAATATATTGGAAGTACCTACGAAAAATGAAATAGTCATAGTTTTGTCTATATGTATAAAGTTTTCTGAATCACTTAAGGCTCAGAAAACTAGCGAGTTAAATAAATAATTCAATGTTTGTATAAGTACTTATCTAATCACGAATCCATTAAATTAACAAGTTTTAAAATTAAAGGTGCAGTCGAAATTCCCTCATTTATCGATGTCCTATCGACAATTGTTTTGTGAGAGTTGTACCGTCCTTACCTTTTCATTGGCCTTTGGCAGGAGGTTCCTCTGCAGCTTCTGCACGGGGTAGGTCTGCCGCCAGCCGAATAGGCGCACCAGCTTGTCGGCCACATCCTCGCATCGAGGCGAGTCCTTCATCCTACTCACGGACGCATCACCGCCACTTGTATCACTGTTATGATTACGTTTCGCACGAGATGTTTACTGTCTGATAGCGAGTGAAAAGTGGGAAGGTTACGCTAAAATAGACACGTACACTTCTAGATTAACGAATACCCAAAAGACTCATCGATTCCGTTAACTTTGTACCGACTAACATAGATCAGTCCGTAGTAGACAACGGCGTGCACCGAACTGGCTCAATTTCGATATCGGTGCCGGTACTCTACACTATGACACGGCGCACCGCAGTACCGCTAGCACTTGCAGTTAGACGAGCAAAAAGTGGTAAAAAAATCCGTGTCTGCCGCGAACGAGCGCCCGGTGCGCTCTCCGCGGCCTCCGCCCGGCGTTATCGCCGACATCGTTATCTAAGCCCCCCTCACTTCGTCACCGACTAGACAGTACCTACTGGGTACTACCTGAACGCCTGCATGCTTTATCTTTCTTCGATCAAATTGCAACGTGCGCGGGATTCTCAACGGCAGCCTTATCGCGTCGAAATATCGCTTCGAGCACGCTTGCGCTCGAGTGATGTAATGAAGTTACACTGAAGCTTGCTTAGCTGGCTTGCAGACGTTTACCTCATTAAGACTACATTTGTTATGGCAATTAGATCTTAGATGGTCATCAAGGAAGAAGTACCTACGAAGTGGGAACATAAACGCGGGATTCTGTTGTTGGATTCTCTATCAATAGCAAGTGAAAGATATCGCCTTGTATTTTAAGGCCAATTCATTAGGCATGTTATTGGTGTCGAAAAGCCACCGCGGCCAAAGGCCACCAGTCAGACTGGCGAGTTACGGTTGGTAGAAAGTATTGCTTTTTTCGAGATAAAAGCGGTACTAACTAACTGCCCCACAATATGTCAATTTAACTTCCAGTTAAAACAAAAGCTACCAATTAGAGTGGACATGTCACATGGTCGGTGAACAAGTGGAACAAAGAAAGCCTGGGTGCATGTTTCCTGTCAATGTTTCGACACGTTTGTCCCATTACCGATTGAAGATTTGACCACTATCTATTCGTTTATCTCGGTTTAAAATGTATTGACCTTAATTTTATTAAAATCGCAATTCATTAGATAAACAAATAAGGTCACTAAAAAGCAATAGAAATCGAATACAGAAAGTGAAATCACCGTTTGATTCTTTAAATGTGGGCAGCGGCGACAACGCACAAATAAATATTTCGGTGAAAATAGTTATGCTAAAATTGATTGGCGGCAGTACCATTGACCACGGTTGAATAGAATTGGTTACAAAAAGGGTTTGGCCAGTGTAAGTGTACCCAAACGACTTGCATCA
Organism: Adoxophyes honmai; assembly: GCA_005406045.1. Lineage (NCBI taxonomy): Eukaryota > Metazoa > Arthropoda > Insecta > Lepidoptera > Tortricidae > Adoxophyes > Adoxophyes honmai. The sequence goes on along the minus strand of BHDV01033864.1, from coordinate 51,910 downwards.
AGATCAAGAGGCAATTATTGCCGTTTGCAGCGCATTAGTGCGCAACACACGCGTTGGCTAGCTCGCAGATTCGCGAATCGTCGCCGCATAATGGCGCAGCGGCACGCCGGTGCCGTTTTGAAATCCAGCTATGTTAATCACGGGCCTGGCTGGCACTTGGCATTGTCTCGTGATTACATGTCCCATAATAATACACTCCTGATCGAGAGCGCCACGGGAATATCAGAAATAATAAGTGCAACATAATTGCAACTTTCGCGATGTTAATAATTAATGAGCCTCTAAAAGGTAAGGTAAGACCATACATTAACATACAAACGCGTCGTCGTTAAGCCGCTATGACAATGAAGTAATATTTAAACTCACAGGTTTTACCTCCAACTGGATGGGACGAATTCAATGTAACAAACGAAACAATTGACTATTAACACTCCGTGTTACCTAACTGAGTCTATTCAACGCAAGGTAATCAATTTGATCTGTTGCCGAGGAAGTCGCAGTGCCTACAGAAGTAAGTGGAGAGATATTTAGAGAAAACCTGCGTTTCACATTTTGCTGAGCAATACTTCCCACAAAAAGCGAATGTAAACGAAGGTCCCACGGAGCTGCTTTCTACCAAGAGATATGTGTATCTAGATCGGTGCCACTACTGCCATTATCTTACTTACTCTAGTAAAACAATGTCACGGCAGACCCCGCTGCTAGTATGATACTTATTAGCAGCGGGAAAGGTAATGACAACCAAGCATCGAACCACCGTATCGGCTACATTTTGTCAAATGACACCGATATACTTTCTGCTCATGTTTCGAACTGTGTCACTATCCCCTAATGATATCACTTGGAGAAACACAGTCATCGTTTTGTATCGTAAGTGGTAATATTCTGTTATTAAAGTAACGCTAAAAAAATAGTTTTTTAAGAGAAGCTGATAATTATGCTTCCGCCTTGATTGATGAAGATAAAATTGTCAATTGAAATCACACTTATTAAGTACCCAAGAAGTATGTGGCGGAAACGAATAAGCTGACATTGTATAAGTTTGACCTGAACAAAGAGGATCGGAGTAACGCCGAGGTTTTAAAGTATTGCAATATTCATTAGGGTCAGACCAAGGAGCACTGGACTCGCGTGCAGTCATGCAACACCGAGCACGGCAGCCGCCAACTGAGATACGTATAGTATAAGATTTAAAACTATAGGTTTTGTTAAGTCGGTTCACATCGCAAACAATTTTTTATGTACTTAGAGGTTTATTTTTTTAATTCTGCAAGTTTCTAGGCGGTTCTTTTAGACATACCAGACTCTCCTGGCAGGTAATCTGTCTCCACATAGGTCATCCACAAAACTTTAGCATATCCTTTGATAATTGAATCCCAATTAATCCAAAAACCTCGACACAATCCGCCAGTAGCGAGCTCGCACTCTGTCGGTGCAAACTTAATGCAAATGTAGTCTAACAATACGCAGAATCGCGACAATGCTTGAACCGAGTGGGGTCATTTGATTAGGTCTACTGTCAGCGTTTAACACAGCATAAACTCAACCATACCAGTTAGGATCCCACTTTTCCACTCAATACGGACTATCAGTATGTTAATTACAATTTGCACAATGGTGAAACGACACGAATTTGTAATCGATGTAAACAAACTGGAGGCTGCGCGGCAAGCAACTGGCTGGCACCGGGCGTGCGCGCGCGCAGCGGCGGGGGGGAGGGGGACAGGTCGCAACCCCCCTCTTCAGGCCCCGGGAGGTAGCCAACCGAACCATTCAGAATGCTCGAACGCCATGTAAACAATCATTACACCTGTGTCACCTTGCTGCCTCCGCAAAACACAACCACGGCGACCAGTTGCTGGGTAGCGAGCACGTTGCTATGTTTGCGTAGTTTTAAAAAGCGAACAGAATATTCACTGGCTAAGTCATTAAGTGACAGACTCATCCTCAAAGTTCTATTCGGCCGGGATTCGTAGGACATGATCTGTCAAAGGAGAAAAATTATATATTCCCAATTTAACCAGATATCGATGATTGATGACGGCGATGTTCAGACTTGCGGGTGACAGGATCTTGTTAAGGGTCCGTCTGTGTAGCGAATAAGTCCCATCTTTCCCTCCGAAACAGTCCCGAAGCGTCCGGGTAAGACAGCGGGTGCAATAGCAGTCACAAGAGGCGTTACATTTGTTATGGTCCTCCGGATTAGCAATGCATCTGTAGTTTGTTCAATATTGCGGGCGTCACGGGCGATAGTGATCGCTATTGCCTCAGGTGACCCACTTGCTCGTTAATTTTTCATGTAATACATACATACAAACATACATATTACCTATATCTTTAAACTTTTAAAGGGAAAGATATTCAATGCGGAAGTACTAGGAAGGGTAAGTCTGAGTGTTCCGAATAATTACGCTTTGCGCCGCCGCCGGCCCGCGCTGCTGGCCGCGCCGCGCGCGCGCACCAACCTGCTGCGCGAGGCGCCGTGGTCGCGCGCGATCCGTACTCTCAACCTAATTGCGGAGGACTTAGATTTGTTCTTTTGTACTATGAGTGAATTCACAAGAATAGCATTGTATAAAATCTGTTATACTCACTAGTTAAGTTTTTAGTTTTTTATTACATGTATGTCCTTATTTTTGCTACAATTATCGCATTAGGCGTAGCCTGTAATGATAGTGTAAGCTTTGGTGAAATAAATATCTAAATATCTAAATATTCTCACGCCTGTATTCCCAAGAGGGGTAGGCAGAGTACATGAATTCAAAAATCCAGTGCCACGTTTAGCAATTCCAGGGTAACTAGATGGTTAAACGTGATATTTCAGTGACAGGTTGCTAACCCATCGCCCACAATACACTAACCCTTTCCCAGAGTCGACTCTTACGACACCCACGGGAAGAAAGGGGAAGGTGCTATTCTAACTCGGCACCACACGGGATATTCATGTAATAAGTTGGTAAAAAAAAATCGGGCACTACTATAGAACGCAATAGGGTAAAAAACAAGCTACAGCATGTTTCCAATTCCATCAAAAACTTAAGTTGAAAATCGGTGAAGCGATAAAAACGTTTCCATATCCTGACGATTTTAAATCAAATCAAAATCATGTCCTGGTCATGTCCTGATCCCTAAAAAAACCTCAAAGGTAACCGGACGGAAACTATTTAAATTGTCATGGTCGGTAATTACTTACATTCCGTAAAATTTTTGAACATGGTGGACGGAAGACCGAGACAGGGTCCGACGGCGGCGGTGCGTGACGCGCGCCAGAACGCGGGGCGCTGCTGCCACTGATCAAATTTACCCGGTCAGTTAAATAACTAACATTTTCAGACTATACGAAGAACTAGGTAGAGGTAGGGACTACGAACTCTATAATGTAGAGTCTACATGCTCAGTCTACATTGATAGGGAGGTATTTTTGTACCAAAATATGTCTCGCTAAAATGAGAGCTCTATTACATCATGATATTTCAAATTATGTAAAAAAAAACTCTACGCATCCGAGTAAAATATTTAGGCAGCTCTTACGAGAATTATCAAACCGTTAAAGATTCGTACTGATAATAATAACTACAAGTCTAAATGTTTTTTCATTGATTACTAATTTTTTGAGCTTGCGAATTAATTTCAGAACCCATTGGAATTTTTCGAATAAAGTTCAGATTAGTGCAGGTCACAGTTAGCACAACTGCATCTTAACGCCATCTATCTAAAAAGGTTTGCATTAGCCGCTCAGTAAGTTAGCTAAGCTGCTTGTGAGTGCGAACGTTGTGCGATGGATGTCATGCATTTTAGTTAATGAATGAATGCACATTATGTTTGATCTTACATGTAGTTTAGTATATTTAAATTAAATGGTATTACGAAATGGATCGATCATCGACTTAATCTTTTTTTGTACATGATTAATTCACAGCTGACATAAATAAGTTCTAAACACGCCGATAGATGTCACTGCAAGCCTCAATCTTACGAAATAGTCAATTTACCAAGTGCAACGAACATTAGTTACTTGCCTGTGTTTAAAAAAGTTAGGGTGGGGATACAAGTAGGGGAGTGTTGCCACACAAAGTCTTATCAGGCCCCGCACCTGCACCACATGCTAACTGAGCCGCAACCGCCGCAGTGAACTCGCAATGTCTTTGTCATTGCAGTTTTCAAGGTCTACAAGGTTTCTACTAAGTGCCGGGACTAATGTAGAGCCGTTACACACAATACAGTACACTTTTGTTCCTAATGAATCTGTTTTGTAACAGCTAACATTTTTTTAAGTTTGTTATGCTGCACCTTTTGTTTCTATTTGAAATCATTGTCAACTAATTCACTTAGAAAGTCAATCTCTAGAAGCCACGTAAGTGCATGGTCTTATTGGGCAAATCCTTTTACGGGATTAGTCCTCACGCTGCCTCACCGCACGACGCACGTGTGTGCCTCGCCTTACTACTTAGGCACTACGTCGGTATGAAAAGCGATCGATTCCATATTTTACGCTTACGCTTCATTAGCATAAATTTCTACGCATAGCCCCAATCGTGATCGACATAAGGGCAATAAGGTCATCGACCTTTTATAGTAAGTATTGCAAAATTGCCAAAGAGCGAATCGAGCTTGATTCGGAATTCCAGTTTGCTACGTGACATTGTGTAGGTCCTACCCACATCGCTGTTTCTCGATTTAATGTGGATATTGTTCGTATTTTCCACGATATACAAGAGTAATTAGAAAACTGATTTCCCATCAATTCTGTTCCGGAACAATGGAAGATAGTTCCATGAAATATTACCATAACGTTCGTATCTAGTAAAATAATTAGAAGAGAGTTTGCGATGACTTCGCTATTAAAGTAACACGCGTCTTTCTTCAACATGATTTGTTTCAATGACTTGTCTGACTATACATAGTTCATTTCCATGTAAGTAGACTTATAATTTGTATCTTCTTTTTTTCTATGTCGATTTATATATCTTTATAAAACTTTTGTTTTATACATAATTTTTGCCATTCTATAAATGAATTTCTGTTGTTTTACATTTTCAAAAGAATTTTCATGTTTATTTAACTCAGAATCACGAGTACCTAGAGTACCTACCCGATGGTAGGTTGATAGTATTTAAAGGATAAAAAAATTGCTCCTTTGAAAATTTTTGGTATACGACTAGGTACGTACTTATTGTAAAAAAAAGAATAATGAGAACGTTATTTAGCGGTTTACGTTGCTTGCCGTATCGAAGTAAATTACACATAGGTACTTGCGTTTAATTTACAAGGTATGAGACATACATGCAGGAATACAGGAAATGCTTGTGATATGAATATTATACTTTATCGATAACTAATGGCTATTGTAGTATTTATTCCTCCTATCCGTAATTAGGCCCTACAGCGTTTGTATCGAAGCCTCTTGGCGTATTTTAAACGCAGACTCATCTACCTAAGCAATGAGAACCAAGCTGGTAACTCTTCTTCTTCGAACTACTGTCACATGCCAAAGCGTGACCCTGAGATCCCGCATTCCCATCACGTATTGCTATTACGTATTACCATCGCAATCGCCAGGAAGTGCTGCTATTAGACGTCGGTACAACAATACCTCGCGCCAAGGTTACCAGTTCATCGTCACAACCGAAACTATCGGAGAAAAAGTATCATTGGAGTATTTGGTTTTACTAAGCATTTTCCCGGTTAGATCTATTGTATAGGGTAGATAAGGTTGACACTATACGTATATGCTAACTACATACCGTCACCCACGGAGGAACGGGTGCCTACCTGTTCAATATATTGAATTAAATGACTTACATTACTTTAATAAAAAAAAACAAAGTAACCTAACTACATAATTATATGTATGTCTTCCGGAAACTCTATTTAGTATACATACTTGTACAAAGACATTACATGGCCAGATTTGCAAGCAGCAGGAAATCAGAGGTAATACTTATTGGTTCCGTTTCTGAAAACGGACAAGCACGGCACTTAAGTATATCGTAACGAAATGGCCAAAAAACATGGTTGACATGAAAACTCGTTATGATTCCACGAGGCAACGGTCACAAATCACTCTGCTTTCTTGCTGCTGTCCGGCAAAAGTCTATTGGAATAACGAGCACAATGCGTGGGTACGATATGCATAAAATATGCAGTTTTAGACTGCGTTCCTCTCACAGAACCTTCGGGTATGGAGGAAATTGTGAACGAGTAGAAATTAAGAAAGACTTCGCATATTAAAATTAGCTATTAGTTTTCTGTTTGGTCTCAGGTTTAGAATAACACCTCTCCGCTTTTTCCGTGGATGTCGTAAGAGGCGACTAAGGAAATTGGTTTCGGTATGTTTAAGACGACAGCTTAGCAACCTGTAACTACTTATTAATACCTCTGCAGCAACCCTAACGCCACCTATCGTCCAGTAGTAGAACTTCTTCCACAAAAGTCATCAACTGTCAAAAGCGTTCAATGTTTAAAATTAGTTCAGGAAACCTTTGACCGAAGAATGAGAAGAATCCAACAGAAAAACTTTAGTTAGTTGTTTTTTGACAGTGCTACTAGTAAGTAAATCCTAACCGTTGACCGCTGAAGCCGAGTATAATACAGACAAATTATCCACGCATCTTGCTGATGTAAATGAAGCATATGTTCGACCACTTTCGTTGCCTCGCCGGAAAGTGGGTAATTGTTGCGTTCAACTCGCCGGTATTTTATTCCACGTGAATTTATTTAGCGGGGTGGGCAGCCGACGGTGACGTCCGTGGGAGAAAACGAGAGTGAGAACTAGAACTAAGCAGACGATCCACGATAAAGAACGCTTATTTCTTTCGTTGTTTACTTAGCATTACTAATTGGTGCAATTATCACTAGTTATTATGGTAACGTTTACAAAGTTCTGCGCATCTGAGATGGAGATTTTGCTTCTGATTGAGCTATTTCGTCTTGTAATAGGTGTTCTTGTAATTTCCTGCGAAAGTTTTCGCTGTTGGTTTAAATAAATTGCAAAATGTTTAGTGCGATTACTACATTTTCGATGTTTGCAAAGTTTTGTTGATTACTTAACACGTTCACTGCGAAAGGAGGCGGAATAGACCTCTTGCATAGCTGCCATCCCGTGCGGCAGTGAAAATAGCGTACTTTCCCCTGGTGCGAAGAGCACAATTTTGTTAATCTTTGGAGTAGAACAAAGACAAATATACTTTTGAGTTCGTCTCTTAAACTAGTATTTTAATACATTTTAAAATACTCGAGAGGCGGATTGAACCTCTCCCGCACACGTTAACTTTTTTTTCTTTTCAGTGCGGGAAGGGGTTGAATCCACCTCTGACCCCTTGCACACCCCGCGCCGCACTGAATGTAAACGATGTAAACAGCCAGTGATGTGCCATCCACTGAATAAGTCGAACGCATCATAAGTTTAAAACTATTGTTTATCTTGAGACGAAAAATTACTAACCTACCTACCCACTTTTCTATTATGTTTGCAATGTTTCAACGACAATCATTCGAAATAAATACATACATACATACATGCAATAAATCACGCCTATGTTCCCAAATGGGGTAGACAGAGCATACGAAACGTGAAATAGACATATGATTGTGACTATTTCACGCTTCCCGGCCACTTCTAGCATCTTTTTGGATATGAAAGCAGATGAAAGAGGTAATATAATAGTGACATGTTGCTAGCTTGTCGCCTTCAGAATACCTAAACCTGTTTCCTTAGTCGCCTCCTACGACATCCACGGAAGAAATGGTGATGTGCTATTCTAGACCCGAAACCACACGGGATTGAAATAAATAATTGATTACTATATACTATTACTTTCATTGATAACTTATACGTTTCCCATCCCTACTTAGGACTATGTCGGTAATTTCAGTGCGAAGGGAGGTCTAAAAGACCTCATAAAGTTTTTTATTTTTATTAATAGTTCTAGAAGTCCTAGATTCGGGCGAAGCCAGAATCAAATTAAGTAATAGATGGAGAATCCATAGTAAAAAAAATGGAGCACTAATATAAACCTCCATCGAGATATAAACGTTTTTTCTTTTCTTGGGTGAAGAGGCGGAATAGACCTACTGACGCACTGGAGATAAAATGGGAAAGGGGTTGTTTCAACCTACTAACGCACCAGAAAAACAAACACAGAAATCAGTCTCGCAGTGAGCGTGTTAAATAAGCTGTGCGTCAGTAGTTATGGAGATCGAATATGTAGTTGGTTATACTTACTTTATCATCATTTGGCCATCCTACGAGTAGTTATAAAGATTTGACGTTATTTGTTATTAATAGATAACGAATCTTGCAATTACGACTGTATTTTTTCTTATCGGGCAGAACCAAAAGTAGGACATTGCGGGCATTCGCTGATAACTAAAAAATCAATAAGGCATCACAGGACAGGATAAGTCAGTGCATGTTCCATTGTTCATGTCCCAGTTGATAAAGGTCTATGAAAAAAACCAGCGGATAGTTTGTTGGGTTTTAATCAGAAAACGCCTCGTTCCCGTTATCTAATTAACTCTATTAACTTCAAAATTGCTGCTAGAAACTGTTTTCTGGTGTGAACTTCTAAACAATGATACGATTAGATAAAGGTGTTCCTAGCAACCCTTTGGCTTGTCGCACGTTTAGATGGCGATAAGAGGTCACGCGGGCCCGCGGAACAGTGTTAGGGCACCGTAGGACCACACTAACCGGTGAGTATTATGTTTTTTCACCTTCAAATGTATGGTGTGTTAGGTTTTCTGCAAGGTTGTGCGGTTGGTGTGTGTCCCGGGCGGTCGCGGTGCAGGGCCCCGAACAATAGGACGCGTGCGTGCGCGCAGCGCTAACTTACTGTTCCACATTGTTTTGAAATACAGCGCTTTGTTCCTGAATCATAAACGAAACTGTAGATTAACTATTTACACTATACGAAGTATATTTTACTCGCGGTTGGTCATTGTTCTGTACTTTGGCATATGAGCTATAGGTATTTAGTTATTTACTACAGATGCCTACCGGGAAGTTGAATTTATAAAGAAAACCTTTTCCTTATCGGGAATATAAAGTCTGATAGTGGTATAGTAGGCAATTAATCAAGTACTTATCAGCAGTAGGTATTTAGGAAAATATAATTAGGATTAAACATTTCCAAGACACTTAAAATTGTTGTCTAGGATTAAGATTACGAAATCAACAGCGGATACATAGTAATTCGGATTTAAGGCCTGGGCAAAGATTATGATTCTAAAATTAACGTTAAGGAGGAAGATAATTGAAATATTTATTATCGTTTCTTTAGATATGCAAATTCCTTGGGTTTATTAGTACAAGACAAGAGGTGCCACCAAATTAGATTTTGCCTGAATTAGTTAATTTCAATCATTGACGCTAATAACTTGGACAATATTCATTCGTATCAACAATGGGTTAACTTTTACGTAGTTTTTCCGTGTGGTGTCAGGTTTGAAATAACACCTTATTTCTTCCGTCGATATCGTAACAGGCGACTGAAGAATTAGGTTAAGGTATATTTTAGGCGACAGGCTAGCCACCTCACTATTATAGATACCTGCCGACTCAAAACCTGAAAAAATATGCTAGAAGTGCCCACGAAACGTGAAATGGTCTTGGTTTTGTCTATGTAGCCTTTCGCGCCCTCTGCCTATCCCATTAGGGAATACAGGCGTGATCTGTAGATATTTTCTAAGTCACATCCGCTTCAAGATCAAGACGACTGACAGTTAACCATAGGTCATGCCAACTATGATTCAGTGCCAAAACAATTGAGGTACAGCAGACCAGTTAAGGATTACTCAGTTCTTGCTCGTAATTGGTCCCGAGGATGTGCCCACGCGCATATCGCGGCCTTGAATCTTGAACCACTCCCACACCGCTTGATAGACAGCTCTCAAGTTTATCAAGACTGTAATAGTCTTGTGCGTTTTAATTATGATAATGAAGGTATACGAGAAAGTCAAGTAAGTCTAAGCGTTTTGGACAGTAGCTTTTATATGTCAGGCGAGTCTGTAGACTCTCAAATCTAAACAAAACTACTGTGAGGCTCATTCTTAGTGAAATAAAATGGATCTATTCCCCTTTTTTCTATCGAGTTTAAAACAATGTGAAAATGACACTCGAACCTCGAACTATAGCCAACCTCGCTAAGCTCTGGTGTCTAAATATCTCGTCTCATTATGGCTTGTCTTAGTTCCTTGTTGAACAATCTACTATTATCAAACCTCGAAACTTGTATTTTTAATAACATGATCACCAAACTGTTTAAGTAGAGGGCTGCAAATCACGAAAGCTTAGGAACTGGGGAAGCACTCGAATAGTGTATCATTTTTTGTAGCAATCAAGCTGCGAAACCCACAAAAAGTTGGATCCCAGAGAATGTTCCCGTGACAGGGCCGCTAACGAAGGGGCGTGATTTGAAAGCCTTAATTTCACTACCTGAGAAAGACAGCTACGAGTACAAAGGCAACAAACAACTATTAGTTTACTACAAATGTCTATTGTGTTAGTTTACTATCTACCTGAACCGATCTTTTAATGTTTAAAAATACACGCGAGCTTATGCGGCGAAAGGTACTAGGTATGACGCACCAACTCTATTATAAAAAGGAAGATTATTTAATTCATTTAATTTGTATCTACTTAGAAATTATAGGTTTAATATGTTCCTTAGGCGATCACCGGACATCATAATACCTCTTTTATCTACGTAACTGCAACGCAAAATTGCGCCAAACGTCGTCAAGATACGTGAAAATATTTACCCTGTTTGGGGATACAAACGTGACGTGTGTATATCTATGTATACAAGGGGAGTTTTACGTACAAATAGAAGTAACAAAGTGGCCTTGGGAACTTCAACACGATTTCGGACAAAACTGTGTTTCTATGTTATATTTAGGAAACCACTCAGCGAACAATGGTGGCCTCTTGTTGATATTTGTTCATTTTATTGCCCATTGTGGCTTTTTTTAGGTGTCTGAGAATTTTGAGATACATATCTGTTAGGTACTACTATTTGGTCATCTCCTAGATTAAAGGCGGAATCGGCAGAATCTGCTTAAAAACAATACGCTTAATAATTATTTAATTGTTAATTGCTTAGTCTTGCACGCAAGCTTTACACGTGAATTTAACTTGTACAGGACTTAGTACTTACTAACGACTTATTCACTTGTCTATTTTCGTAAAATGCTCTACTTTCATCGATAGGCATCTAGTTAAGTTGTCATCGGTATTTAAACGTTACTTAACTGCCTAAGTCAACGTCGATAAGCGATAAGTAAATAGTAGTAGTTGGATTCATGGCGCAATAAATCATTAGCCGATAAGTAGGTATAAAGATTAAAATAAAAATGGGTAAAAACCTAATGCGTAACTCGGAATTTATTGAATTAGGGCTCACAAATTCCTATCTGTCTGATAAATCAGATAAGTTAGGTTCAAAGGAACCGCTTCATAAATTGAGTTAGTTAATAGTGTAATAGAGCAAGATTAAAGTGCAATTTAAATAAAATTACATATCTACATACAATCACGCCTGTGTTCCCAGATGGGGTAGGTAGAGCAAAATTTGACATACTTAGACAAACCTATGTATGACCATTGATGGAAGAGAGAATAATAGTGACAGGTTGCTAGCCTGTCGCCGACACCAAACAAAATGGCAATAGATAAATAAAATAATACATGTGAGTTACACGAACTGCGCGGCTTTAAGCCAGAGCCCAGTAACTAAATACTTATGAGGTTGGATAATAATAGTTTTTCCTCTGCGCCGTGAATTCGTCATAGTGAATCACTGTAATCACGGTTTTATTCATGTTTGAACATAAATTACCAGTTGAATGACAAATTGAAACAGCGCAGGTCGTTAATTCTCACAAATTACATAAAGTTCCCCGTGTGGTGCCGGGTTAGTTCATAGTTCATAGTTCATTTATTTATAATAATTCATATTACATGTCAATTGTCATATGTGATACAAAGTCACAATAATATAAATATAGGTATCTAACCAATGTCATTACAAACAATAGTAATATAACATGTACCAAGTACAGTAAAGTTGTCAAATAAATAATAATCGAATAATAAAAGAACATAGTAGGTACATTTAGTACTTCCAATAAATGAATGTCAAAGTTATCATAATCACGGAATCAATCATGTCAAAATTAAACACATACAAATTAAATAATTAATTAATAAAAGTGGATGTAGGGATCAAGTCTACGAATCCATCTACGTCAAACAATAACACACTAATAAAATAAATTAAATTAAATTCTAGCCTATGTCACTTACTACGGAGTATATTCTAAAAATTCATTGAACGTGTAGAACGTGTGCTCGATAAGCCAGTTTTTCAATTTATATTTAAAAGATGAAATCGACGGAGCATCAATTATGTGCACTGGCAATCTGTTGTACACAGTCGGTCCCATTACGTGCGTCAGTTTGCGCGACTTCGCCAGTCTGTGCCTTATGCCTACGAGTCGGTTGGCGTTTCGCATTTCACGGCCGCACACCTCTCCCCGGGTGACGTATTCTGACAGGTTACAGCGCACATATACACTAACCTGCAGTATCACAATAGATGACAGTGTGAGGATCCGGAGAGATTTAAAATACGATCTTGCGGATTCGTCCTGGCTCACCTGTACGATCGCTCGAATTGCCCTCTTTTGCATGCGGAAGACACGCTCCCATTCAGAAGCGCGCCCCCACAGCTCTGCACCATACTGCATGAGGGAGTGGACTGTAGCAAAATAGCACGCACGTACTATTTTCTGGGGCATTAGAATAGCACCTCCCCCTTTCCTTCCGTGGGTGTCGTAAGAGTCGACTCTGGGAAAGGGTTAGTGTATTGTGGGCGATGGGCTAGCAACCTGTCACTGCAATTTCACGTTTAACTATCTGGTTACCCTGAATTTGCTAAACGTGGCACTGGATTTTTGAATTCATGTGCTCTGCCTACCCCTCATGGGAATACAGGCGTGAGAATATGTACATATGTATGTATGTATAATTTAAGCTCCAAACGCACTGACAGCGGCGGCGCGGCGCGGTGGCGTGATGCTATGAAAGAAACGCTTCTTTCCTGACGCGTGCGCTGTGCGCGCTCTTTCATTAGATTTCGAATATTACAATCAACACTGTGATGCCACTGCGCCGTGCCGTCCCGCTCCCGGTGTCAGTGCGTTTCGACCTCTTCTCTTCCTGACAATGACAAGTCATCTACATACATTGTCACTCAGGACACACAGGACAGGACTTGACAGGAATTCCATAATGTGCCAAGTTAGCTCACTCATCCCACGACTTATATCTTAAGTTACACTTACAGCGACAGCATCGCATTGCATTGATAAGAATGCGCAGGCGACGGCGTCATTGTCGCACGGTGGCATTGCACGTGCGTGTGACTCAGTAGTTCCTGAGACCACACTCCTACGCCGCTTGTCTTACCTACGCCTTCTTGACGACGTATCATATGGGTGTAATGCAGCTATCGTGCCATGTAAGGCCAAGGTGAAAATTATGAAGAGGAACAAATGGACGGCCAGATAGCCCGGCGACTGTGAAGAGTGTGAAGCAAGGTCCCAGGTTCTAGCTACTCCTGGTCGGTGCAGATGTTTGTATGATATGAATGTTTGCTCTCGAGTCTTGGACGTAACTTAATCTGTTGACCCACCATCGAGAGCAACGTGCCACAGCGGCAGCGGTAAGACGCGTGACTATGAGTTGAGTGAGTCTCACGGTAGTTTTCTTCCAATTTCGCCTAATTTGTAATACCAGTTCGCTGCTTTATGCCGTCCTGTGCAAGCACGTGGCGTCCCTGTGGGCCCGCGTGCGGGGCAGCACCAACACTCTCCTAAAGGTCATTGCAGATCGGACAGACAGTCCTATCTTGGCTCATTGGACTACTGTGCATGTGAGGTCCAATGAGCATTTCGTTTTTCATTGACATCTTTTATCATTCTTTGTTTTGTATTTTACTGACATGAATGTGATGAGACTATGGGCCACTATTGTCTGAAATAAATGTTTTGTTTCTTTCTTATTTCCGTTAAATGCATCCTTAACTTCAGTCATACTAACAGAAGAGAGGCGAATACATTTTTGTACTCGACCCCAGAGTAACCTAGGTAGCAACAAGCAGTTTATTAATACCGACGTCTCGTTAGCTCGTAAGTTGGCTCGCTGTTAATCAGCTTTAATTCCAATACGTAATTAGTTCAGCCTTTAATGACTGCGAACACCGCAGAGTGACATCTAAACAAGGCCTGGCATTTTATCGCAGCTAATGGGATCAGCATCTGCGATTGCGACGGCGTTTGCGGCGCGTCCTGTGGGTCAAGTGATCGGACAAGACTTAATCCATATATGGCGCGAGCCCGTTGTCTTTTAGAACGGGGCGAATAAGTACAACCAGGCTAATTTACTCGTAATACAAGCTGCAAATTGTTTGGCTACCACTTTTGAGCTTGGGAGTTTGTCCCATCAAAGTAATAACGACATAACCGCAGTGATTTTTCTACGTTTATTTCGAAAACTAGGTACACGAAGTCTATAAAATTTTGATCAAAATTAAGAATGTCGGTTCGACAGATAGCAGACTAACCCAATTAGCAGTCTTAACTGAGAACCACGTTTTGATAAGTTAACTGAAGGATTAATCAATGGCCTCCACCTCTTTAATTATCGTACACTGACCTTTTTGCGTTCACGTTAGCACTCCGGTTAAAAATAGACTCACTTCCATACGGATAAAGACATTTTGGCCAAGTGTTAACTTTTTTAACACACAAATCTGGAATCGCTCCAGTCTCGCCTCCGGTTATTTAAAATCACTTAAATAAAAATATACCGACAGCGGCAACATGTGGAAACCATTATCAACGTAGGTAGGTACACCGGCCGCAACAGAATAAATAATTACCTTCAAATTATATTTTATTACTATAGCTGTAGAGGCTATTTTACCGCATGCTATTAATGTTATACGGATAATAGACGTAGCTCAGCCTACGTTGAAAAAATCGAGAGTTTCTGTGGGGCAAAGACCTGCCATCTATCCACTTGATGACCCGACAGGACGCCAGACATATGGTGCTTGGGAAGGCAGAAGCTTTTTTCTCAACAGTTGTGGAGATTTATTACAGCTTGATATGCCTATGTAGATCTATTAAAGTATAATTTAAATTCTGTAATGTATCTGTTTGATGTTAGACTATTTTATTACTTCCTACTAGCACTTAGGTGCTTTTCAAAAACAACAATATTCTGAATTGTTTCTATAGTAGGTAACTACTACTAGACCACCCTCATCGTTCCTAGAGGAATCACTTTATGAATCAATAAAAACATTAATACCCTATCAAATTTACAACCGTTTTAAGAAACAATAACAATGGAGCCTTGTGTCGTCAGATCTTTCTTGGAACCCTGACGGCGTGCTAGTAAATTTGATGCCAGGGATCGGATGCTCGTCATAACCGACGGATTATCCAAACTGAACTGCGTTCGTGTTCTGACGGCTGTCATATTTCCGAGAACCGGTCGCGGGCTGCGCCCGTACAATACCCGCGAGTACCTGCGGGTTTACGGCCAGCTCATTGTTTTGTCTACCTTAATATTTTGGTTTTCGGCCGCACCAAAGGGTCTTAAATATTTCAATATTTACCGTACGTGAGGTTAAAGCAAACACGAAAAATATTGCAAGTTTCTTTAACCCTTAACTTAAAGCTTTTGCTGAACTTCACAGTCGATCTTCCTGTAAATTGGGCACTATTGGAACTTAATATTATATTAACACTAGCATTAGTAAACTACGTGAAGCACGACGATTATAGACCACATTGTTCCGGCGCTGGGCCGGCAGGCAACAGTTTAGCCGGTCGTTAAGCCGGCCCGCGACCCCACTTGTGCAACTCCGCCAATCATGCAGAACCGCAAGTGCTTCGTTTGCCAAAACTATACTATTCTACGTCTTGCGCAATACCGCACAATTCACAGGCTCAAATAGGTACATGATGGTAATTATGGAAATTTAACACCGCAACGTTCGGTTGTTATAAATTTTTTGCAGTTCGTTTTTACTTGTTTAGCAACTACCTAAGTACCTAATTATATGCCAACTGAATTAGGGATCTTCAATATAGCAGAACTAGTGTTTTAACCGCACGAACGTTCACACCGCATATGTTACATAGGTACCTACTTGCTTACATTAGTTACATTAGATATTTTCTTATAATCATCATGCATAAAATGAACAATACGTACAAGAGTGATTACATAAATAAAAATAAGCTTAATTATATGGTGTGTGAAGGTATCGCAAGGCCGGGCGCTTCCTACGACGCGCATACTTGGCGGCGCCGGCGCAGGTGCGCTGCAAGTGAATGTCTATTGCTAATGAAGATAAATGTAAAGGTCTCACAGCCATACGTAATAGTTACACATTCGGACGACGGCTTGGTAATAGTATTTTGGTACGCCCGTGTATTCGCTATCACTATCGCAAGCAAATTTGTTTTTTTTCTGGGACAAAAGTATTTCTTCCTTGGGATTTGAAGAGCTTAGTAGTAGGTAGTGAGCAGGCTGGTTCGTGATATTTTCCTTCTCTGAATATCTAGCTCGTAGTGATTTTAAATGCAATTTTATAATTAAATTCCGAGACGCACTATAGCCGGGATTTGAACCCACGACACCGCTTATGAAGACAGGAGACTACAGACGACCCACTACCACGGCATTTCATATATTATATTAATTCTGGTTTCGTTTTTAGTTTTTACCTAGTTCATATAGCACTTGAGCACTTGACCACTTAACTAACAATACTAGGCTACACGCATGACCGGTCGCGGTACGCATTACCCAACGCGGTGTTTCGGCGAGGGCGGTTTTCCTCACGCCTAGAAACTTATCGGAAGAGGAAAGACTTCAATTATCTTTTAGCAATACCAACAGGACGTTGTTAACTTGATATGGTAATTCCTCTAAGTCTACTTATTTTTAATCCGGTTGCAAGGGCCATACATTGGTCCTGCGAACCGGATCAACCATGTTGCTATGTTGGAATAACATATATCAAACGTTTACAAAACGGTACTACCTAAATCCATATTAAGAACGAAATAACAACCACGTAGTCTAAAAGTGTGTCATCTCAGGTCATCAGCAATATTATTATGAAATAGAAATAAAGCCTGCCCACTCATGAAAACAAATGCACTAGACGCAAAGTCAGCTATCTAGTTTGACCACATCGCCATAGTTATCTCGTTTTGTAGCCAGTCATCATTTAGAATAGGTAGATAGATAGAACATTGTCGCGAAAGTGGTTCTTGCCGGCACGACCAACATTCCACAGCCAAATGATCGTTACGCAAAGCAAAAACAGATCCAGATTACAGCAAAACCTAACCTTAGCCAAGCTAGAAACCCTGTGCGGAAATAGGTACCAATAATACGAACGTCATTATCATTACACACACGTACTTAGGTATCTCCATTCCATGCAAAGATTGTTATGAGTGTTGCAACACGCATCTCAAGCCCTAATGAGGTTTATGTTTTAGAATGTAATAGAGTAAGACAATATTAGTCAGACTGTACCTAATTTGAGAAGTTAGTCATCCTTTTCATTTGCGTGGTTCGTTAAGAATTACGTCGAGACTTTCAGTCTACCCGCATTGTTTACCGTGACGTTTTGGGTCACGCATAAATCGGCCGCGATCTACCGCGGACCAATACAAAAGGAGGGAAAACGCGCGAAAACACGTCGCGCGATAAAAAGTAAACGAGTTGTAGCAGTCGCGACGGGCGGGCGCTGCTGACTACTGACCTGTCCCGTGGCCTTCTTGTAGCGCAGCGTGGCTTCCCGCACCAGGTCTCTGACCAGCAGGTCTCCGGCGCCGCACGGCACCAGCACGCGCACGCTCCCGAAGCACACCGTCACCTTCATCGCACTCCGACCACTATGAATCACCAAAACACCACGCCTCACACCGCTCACAGCTCACTGTATCTACGCGCCAGCATTATTAGTTTGACGACAAACTAATACGAGCAAAACACTACCTGACGCACATGGTAAAGGTAACCCTGCACCGAAGCCGCTCATCGACCACCGACGATACAAAAAGTACAAAAACACCAGCCAGTCCGTGTGTTTTCATAGCGCAGAGCTAGAAAAACCTCGGGGCGATGCACTGGGATCGCTCAGATTGTGCAGCTGTCTAGAATTCACTTATAGAATACACGAATCACATTCAACACTGTGCACATTTCGATAAGATTACGCGAAATACGGGCGTACGGTGCTCTGTCAACGGCAGCGACGGTTGTAGCAAGGAATATGAATAAGAATTCGTTTGTAAGTTGTGGCGGCGCGGGAGGGGGCGCGGCGGCGGGGGGAGACCGGTTTCGCCAGCCAATGGGCGGCGGCGTCACTCGGGCAGCTGTGCGCCTGTGGTGGTGACCGCCGCGTGCCGCGTCATCCATACTTATTATTTTACTCACTTACGAATTATTTCACATTACTTTGAATGAAACTACACCTGATTACGGCAGGACTGACTCATGACTCGCAGAAAATCATGTTAGGTCCCGTACCGGTAGTCATACCGACCGGTACCACTAGAGTTGTTTCCATCACCACACATTCAACCGCTTCTACAGTGTGCGTTGGAATTTCCTATCGCTACAACACCCACACAGCTACGAGTATTCAACAAAAATTTGGTACTGCCACTAGACTTGCACCTACCTCTAAAACAATGTTCTAACTGGGGTTTTACATCAGTTCTGCAGTCCTTGAAGATGTCCAAAATGTTAATCAATATCACCATGCCAACGGCTGTTGCAGATACTTACGTTCAACAGCACCATTGAAAATTAGGTTCATGATCAAAATTAGTGTAAATAGGTAGGCTACCATTGACTTAATTGTGACAGAATTCAACCACACGAAGTGAAAAACTGACTGCTTCCTTAATATTCACACAAAACGGCTAAAAAGGAATTGTACGCAGTAATTTAGATAATACACAACACTACTACTTATAAAAACATACCTTTATAGCAAATCAGCTATATCTATGAATTGTTTTAATTGTCTAGATAAGTAACGAAAAACTACCTTTCTCTGAGCATCCAAGGCTTTGACAACCTAACAAACTTAAAAAAGTTTAAAAATTCTCATTTTGGTTTCAAACTTTCCTATTTCATAAATGGCTGAACCGATTTTGATGAAATCCCGCATCCCAATCGTTTCGACAGTTTCTGAGCCACTAACAGAGAGAGAAACCTATCTAGTTTATTACACTCCTAATTTTGCGATGTGGGTTAAAAATATTCCTACTGCTGTTGCTTAAACGATTTTAATTGTAAGTGATACTATAGAGTGAAAAATTTAACATCATAATTTCCCTAACTCGTTCAAACTTTATAATATATTTGTTTATTTCTACATAGAAACAACTTACGTAATTTGACTGAGCACTGAGCAGACACCTAGCATATTTGTATCCTCCTAAAGTCGAATCTGTGATTAACTCTATATTCAAACCACAGTATGGCTCTTGGCTCTTCCACAATTAAATTAGTAAGGTACCTGGGTCGAATATGGCCACGTTAAGGTTTGACACTAAATATAAAGCACTTGTATAATACTGGAAGTGACGAATCCCTATTTATTCGATAATGTGTTTATTTAGGTAATATAGGGCAGGCACAAAAATATCTAGAATATAATAGGTCAGGGTTGGGAATTCATTTTTTGAAAGTTGGGAAAATGGCCATATTTCCGACAGTGTATGTGAATATGGCCAGGTGATGGGCCATATTAACCGTATGAATTGATCATAGAAGTAATTTCTATACGTAAGGGGTAAGTCCTTTGTACACATACATAACCCCACGCTTGTATTCCTAAACGGGTTAGACAGATCACAGAAAACTTTACATAGACTAACCTATGACTATTAAGACCTTTTGGGGCCACTTTCAAGTTTGGGCGTAAGGCTGGTTATAAATGGTACAATACGAACAGGTTGCTAGCCCATCGACTACAATATAGCTTGACCCATTTCCTCCGTAATCTCTTGTGATATTCACAGATGAAATGGAGAGGTGTAATTCTAAACCTTAGACCACACGTGACTTAGTGCGATACATTAAATTAATTAATTACATAAAATGGACAAAAAGAAGAAAAATAATTTTTTTTAACTAGTAATTAGTAACCTAGTTCCTCAGGTCTAATTTGATATGTATTGTGGAGTTATAATGATATTCTGTAAGGAGAAAGAAAAAAATAAAATTGAAAAAGACTGAAAACAAATATCTATATGATTAATATGGCCAGCTGCTGCCGAAACTCAAAAACCAATAAGATTAATATGGCCACACAGTGGCCATATTTGCAGTTGTACTCACATTTTACTTAAAAGTTAAAAAAACAAAAATATACAAAAGTAAGCTTGAAAATAAACATACCCATATAATTTGCGATTAGTATTGACAAAAATAGACTACATAGTTTTAGCTAAAAGTCAACAGAAACCAAAAAAACATTAAAACTTATGTGTGGATATTTGCATCCGTGACACGTGGTTTCTATCAACTGCCATTGCAGAAACATCGTTGCCGCAGGAAAGATGGTGGCGACGCCTGAGCATTACTTACACTTAGACGTAACAGTGCATATAAACAAAGTTGTAGATCTCGCTATAGTTATGGCTGTATAGGGGTATGGCCATATTTTTCGGCTGGCCATATTTGACCCAGGTACCTTACCTCATAAACTCGGCTACCACGTGTTGAATAAAGACGTTAACATTGCCCACGTATATTTATGGCATCCGCGATGTTCTCACTCCTATGGCGTGCCATGGCTCAAGCCTTCTTGGCCCATTTGTATGCGGAAAGCATCGTGCCAACCGTCCGTACCTGCCCGCAAACGTATACCTAGGACCTTACATCACAGTAAAACGAAAATCAAAGCTTCCATGAAATCTACGAGCGATCTTTATTGCGTTTTGATACAACACGCACCTTCCACTACGACGTTTGAGTTTTAAGTATCAGGTTTATGATTTCTCTGCAAAAGTAAAACGTGGTTATAGATAAAAGGCGGGGAGGAACATAGATTAAAAATAAAATGAACTACCGGTCATGTAAACCACTTTAATTCCAGTAATTAATATTGCTTAATTGAAGTGAAACAAATACACAATACATTTTCTACGTAAGGCAAAATCGAATGACAAATAAATCACAAAAATTACAGATTATTCTGCTAAGTTAATCATTTAAATCTTTTTACTGTTGTATACTATTATTCACATTAAAGCTAAGTACATACGTAAATGTCGAGGGCACATACAAAATACGAATTGTGCATGAAGGTATGTTTCAGTATCCATAAGTTAGATCTTTAATGATTTAAAATACGAATTATCTAAGCTTTAATCTGAATTCTTACTATGTTGATTTGAATAAATTCCGGAAATATAGCCAGTTCGACAGGGTGAGTCTTTTACATTTAGGTAGTACCCGTAACGGATTTTTTAATTTAGGAAATAACCTGCATGCAGTAAGTTCACGTAGACTGTACTACCACTAACAGACACGGGTTAAACATTGGATTTTAAATGGATCTTGAATTACTTATACAAAATCGAGTCCATTCTTATTATGATTTTTTAACAGCAATGGAAAATCCAGTGGAACAGTCAAGCAATAAGTAAGACAATAAATAAAATAAAGACATAATAAGCAACTACAAAAAATAATATTTTGGCACTATGTATACAACAAAGAAAAAAAATACTAATTACAAAATACTGAGGTTCATAAATAGCAAAAAATATGATCACTTACATTATTTTAAAGTGGAATAGCACTTCATAGACGATTAACAATATTTACAAAGTATAACAACTCACGAGACCTCGGAGCTAGCACGTGCTCCCTATATACATCGGCGCCGCTCTGCCCACCGCCGCGGCGCGGGCGCTGCTTGATACAAGCAAGAGGAGAGACAACAGAGCCAGTCGCCCAAACCACAGTGCCACGACTGAGGTACCTCAATCAGATTCTACCGTATATTGCAGTTACTTGCCCGTTATTATTAAGTACACTCTTAGCCGAGAAAGCGAGTAAAATAAATGTTTAGACTTAGCTCAACATATACATTATAATTTTATATTGCGATCGGTTACAGTGTTACACTAAGTAGTCATTTACGATCGTTACACGAATTGACACAGACATCTTAACAGTTACGATAGGTAATTGATTCCTCTCGAGAATATTCTACAACAAATATTCACTAGTGGTGTTATGTATAGGTTGTACTTTCAAGTCGCGCGGTTCTTTCACTTACAGCTACTTCTAGTGAGGGCCGCAACTGGCGAGGTCGAAACAATCAGACGATTTCAGCCAATCACCAATAAAATTCTGCCACCGAAAATTTATTACACTGTTTAAAATAGTTCCTATTAGATGGCGGTAACAAATTCCACCCTGAACCAATGAACGAGAGGTCAAGTTAATTGTGATGGGTAAATGGCACTATCTACGACGTGTACACCGATATCCAAGTCAACGTTGTAAAAAAAATAAGTTCTCCAGCCCTATGGTAACAATAGTAACAATATCTACACGTAATAAAATAAAAAATCGAAATGCAAAAAATAAAACTACCTTAAACATTAAGCACATTCACAGGTCCGCCCAGCCTCCGAGGGCGGCCGACAGAGAGAGTTACATTGAGATACAGTTGGGGGCCAGCCCGCAGTCTAATAAAACACTGACTTTAACAGAGATTGGTCGATCCGAGTCAAATTCCTAAACCACGTATCACAAGACAGATCATAGTAAGGTACATTATTCTAAGTCAGAGCACCTCATAATTGTAGAGATCATCGCATCCTCCGTACGACGCCATCTCATGGCACCCGCCAGCTCACTCGCAACGCGTCGAGTTCTAGTGTCACTGACAATGTATACACATCAAATACATATTTCAATACAGGCACGTCAGCAATATTATAATTAAAAGGTGACACCTAAATCGGCGTTTATCTAAAGACTATAGTGATATATCATTCACGAAATTGAGTATTAAGGTAGTTAGCACTTTCGTTAGAGAGCAGAGTAGGGTCATCCTTGTTGCCCCGTCAGCGCGCGCGGCGTCGGCTGAGACGGGAGGGGCGCCCCCGCGGGTTCGCGGGGGGTGATTCTGAGCCTTAAGAGCAGGCTCGTAGATCACACATCGCTTTCACCGTCGGTGACGTGCGTCGGCTGCCCGAAGTTCCTGGTGATACATTCGCTGACAGTGCGGATGTTGGCGAGATACCTACGACCAGAAAAAATATTGAAATGACATACTTACTTTGTGTGCAAAACTTTATGTGTTCACCGGAACACCCAAATCTTATTTAAGCTCGAAACAAACTGACAGCGAAAGCGGGGCGGCGCGGCGCGGCGGCGCGGCGCGGTGGCGCGACAGTATTGGTTGTAATATTCGATATACGAGGACGTAGCACCGACTGGGTAAAAAGCGTTTCGTTCATACCATCACGCCACTGCACCGCGCCATCTTATTATCACATCGCACGTTTCGCTACCTGAATGATACGAGCGCCTCCAAATCGAGCAGACAGGAAGACGCACGTGACAATATCGTCGACATAATCAAAACAAATGCGTGTATGTTAAAGCCCTCATCACTAACCTGTGCGCAGGCTCATCAGAGTCGTATATCGCGCTGAGGGATTCTAACGACACGAGCGCCTCCGAGTCGAGCAGGCGCGAGGAGGCGCGCGACGACACGTCGTCGTCACGGTCGAAGTAGCACGAGTTGACGTCGCTCAGCGCCGCCTCCGCGTCCGTCAGTCCCGCCTACGACGTGGAAACCATTATTTTGAAGTAATTCAACCTTTCAGCAATCAGGGAGACTGAATCAACAAAAATCACTAAATTCTACTAAATGTCCCATTTAACGGTTTCTCGTAATATCAGACAATTTATTTTACTTCTATTTGAAAAAATGCAAAAAGGTAAACTGTTCATTTTTACGTTCAGAGTAACTGCTTTATTATGCCAAAAAGAAGGCATGTATACGAGCAAATGGGGCGATACCAGATGACAAGCGACCGACATCGCCCCAAGGGATGTGTACACATACGCAATGCCAGATGTAACTCAGAGGCCTAAGGAAAAGTAAGCCTGTTGTAACCAAGGACGGATTCAGGAAGTCCGTCATAGGAGTCATGAACCCCACAACCTTCGGACTAGGTCGATGTCAACCGCCCATTACAAATACATATTTGAATCTTGCTGTAAACCAACAAATTGACCTCCCCTGTTATTCAAGCTGCAATTAACCGATTCACAGTCACAGCGTCACCCACGTGCGTAAACTTCTAGCTGTGGCACCGAACAAAATGACTTCATGACATGTCTTGCCATCTGCAAGGAATCGGTTAAGGATGACAGAGTCAATCGTGCGTACCTCGTTGAGCATGGAGACGTTCTCGAGCGCGGGGTCGTCGGTGGTGTAGCCGGTGGACTCGGGCTGCGCGCCGCCCTCGCCCTCGCCCTCGGAGCACGACGAGCTCCACTCCGACTGGCTCTCCGTGTACAGCCCCGCGCACTGCGCAATGCACTTTCATAAAATCCCTAACGTTACAAACAGACCACGTGGTGAAAATCCGTTGATGGATATAAGACAATCTACTATTTTTAAATTATGTACTCGTAGCATAGAACGCAAAAATATTGCTTTCGTTTTCCACGGCTACTTGCTTCTACATACATACATACATATATACATATTCTCACGCCTGTATTCCCATGAGGGGTAGGCAGAGCACATGGATTCAAAAATCTACTTGCTTCTCTTGGACCTTTCATGAGGTCTCACCGTCGGAATGTATGTACCTAAACTAGGGAATGAATTTCCCATATCTATAGTAAGGCAAACTGTCGAGATACTGAATATTGGGACCGGCCGTAAACCTAATGCTCGTTAACTGCATTGTCCCACCAGTCATATTAAAACACGTTTCATTTCAATGATATTTAAAATTAATTGCTTGGCACACCAATAAGACGGTTCATTGGTATTTTTCCTATACGTCCAAAAACTTAATTCTCCATTTCAATTAACACAGTCTTACAAAAGCACTTACCCGATTATGTAATCGTTCTTGAATCTCCTTCTCCTGCTTTTCTTTCAAAGCACCCGTGTCTAACGGGATTTTTCGGTCACTCGGAGGACTGTAAACAAAATCATAGTTGTAATAAAATGGGATCAAATAAAAAAACACACAACATACACAAACTATTTCTTATTTCGTGAACACTTCTGGCATAATTTTAGATTTAAACAGATGAAAAAGGTACAATAGTGACAAGTTGCTGCCCTGTCGCCTAAAGCATACCTAAATCTGATTCATTAATAGCCTCTTAGGACATCCACGAAAGAAACTGAGAGGTGTTACACAAAACCCGACACCACAAGGGGGCTGGTCGTGGAGCACAGCAAATTCGAGCGTTGACCCGCTGCTATCTATCTCTGTCGCACGCGCGCAATAATATTATCCTCTCGCTCGCACTTAAGCACTTGGGCCTTAGGTTTAGCTGACCTGTAGCGCGCGTCGGGCAGCTGCACGACGACGTCGGTGGGCAGCACGATGGCCGCTAGCCCTAGGTAGTGTTACAGCTGGCCGGGGAGTTATTGATTCAGTAGCTAAAGACTAGTCGCGGAGCACAGCGAAATTAGAGCGCTGAGTCGCTGCTATCTATCTCCGTCGCTTGTAATATTGCCCTCACGTTCGCACAGGGCTTTAAGCTGACCTGTAGCGCGCGTCGGGCAGCTGCACGACGACGTCGGTGGGCAGCACGCCGGGGAAGTGCGCGGCGGGCTCGGCGCGCGCCAGCTGCGCGATGGCGGCCAGGCCCACGCAGTGCAGCGGGCTGCTGCTGCTGCTGCCGCGGCCCAGGCCCGCCCTGCCAAGCCATATAAATTGTGCAGTTAAAAAAAAACTGTAAACAGGTTGTAAAGTACTTGCGTCATGTTTTTGTGAAACTTGCCGAGGTTCGTTTTTTAAAACCATAATCGCTTTTTTGGAACGTGGTGCGGATCATGTTACATGAAAAATACAGGAAAAACTCTGTTGCTGATGCAAAAAAAATCTATCGAAACAAAAATAAATGAAATCCGCGAAAGGTTTCAATTAAATTCCACAACAAAAAAATCCACTTATTTTTAAAACGTATTTTTTTAGCAGAGTCAGGCACAGTAACGTCTTAATTTTAAACGACACAGTTAAGAATTTTGAAACAACTATGAATATCTCGAAGAACCTGATTTTTCAATTACAAGATACTTTGTATAACTCACCTTAACTCCAACTTCAACTCTTTCCGCTCCGCTTTAGGCGGACAAGGCTTGATGAGACTCTTGTCATCAAGCAGCCTCTGTATCTCCCGCTCAAAGGGCGGCACGCACGCGACATCAGCCTTCGTCGCCGGGGGCCGCTCGTGCTTGGCGCGCGACCCTGAGCTCGAGAAAGAGCCGGCCCTCGGGGCTCCGCGGCCCACGTCTTTCTTATCCGTCTGGCTGCAGCTGTCCCGCTTGGCTGAGGCCAGCATGTTGATAATACTCCGCTGGAGCTTCTCTTCTTGAAAATCAGCAGCGACTTCGATCAATTTGTCAACCGGCTTGGCGTATAAGTCCGGCTTGGTGCGTTTAGGGTAGTCGTAGGCGGGTCCTGGTGCGGCGCGAGCGCGTGGAGGCGACGGGGAAGCATCTGTGGTCCGCGAATAGCTCTCGTCGGAAGAGCTGAGGCTTGGGGAGCGTGTGAGGGAGCTGAGCTCGTCGGCTGAGGAGTGTACACGAGGACTCCTTGCTAGGGGTAAGCTTTCGCTGGATCGCGGGCGGGGGAGACGCGCGGGGGGACGACGTTTATGCCCCCGCGGTTCCGGCGGCGGGCCACGAGGCCATGGAGCGACCAGCGCGCGTGGAGCCCCGCCCGTCGGCGGCGGCCCGCTCTCCTCCTGCTCTTTAATTCTTCTCCCTGAAGAAAATCTTTGTGTTACACAAAAAAGAAAAGCACAGATACAAACTTAGTTCTTTAGAGATTTTTATGTGACCGTATTGAGATGTACGAGTACGTAAAGTACGAATAGAATACTGGACTTTTAAAAAAGCAGCCAAAACGCTTCTTCAACCAGTTCCTCAACGTAGAACGCAAACGAGAATTCCATCAAAATAAATACCAATTAGATTCCCAGCTTTCCAGAATGAAAAGTGTAAAAAATGTATGTATGCGCCCGGCTCGGTAGATGTGAAGGCGATTGTAGTCAAAGCAGGGCTGCAAACGCTACTTGTTTCCAATGACCATATAAAATCTTTCAGAAAAATACGAACGGGAAATCATATGATATTTCATTAAAATACGGCTCACAATAGTAAGTTTCCGCTTACCCTTGCTCCCCTTATGGTTGTTCCCATTGGCCGGGTGCGGGTTCCCGGGCAGCAGCGGCTCATTCTCAGCGACGGAGGTCTCCCGCAGCGGCGGCAGGCGCGGCTGAGCAGCGCGGCGCGCCGAGTTCTGCAACATAGCCAGTGGCGTCGCCACACCCCCATACGCCGTAGGAGGATTCTGCGGCTGCCCGTTCGAGTTATTCACGCTTGTCCCCGACGCCCGATCCGTTAAAAAATAGGTCGTCATCTCCCCCTTTCCCTTCACTTTCACCTTCCCCCTACACACGAACTGGTAGGGCAGGTCTTTCAGGTAGTGATGGACTTCTTCCGTGACCTGCGTGTGGTTCGGCAGCCCGGTCGAGTCCATGCGTGACGCCACGTTCACCGTGTTACCCCAAATATCGTACTGCGGCTTTCGAGCGCCAATTACCCCCGCCACGACTGGACCTACATTTAAACCTGGAAAATATATTAAAGTACATTTAAGCCAAATAATTCCACCGAGGCATAAAAGTAGTAAAAATGCAGTAGAAATGAGTGTTAAGAAGTATGGAAGGTGTATCACTGAAAGACAGAATAAGAAAGAGTGATGCTGGGGTGAAAGTAGATATAGTGACTAGGATAGAAAAAAGTATGCTTAGTTGGTTTGGTCATATAGAGAGAGGATGGACGAAAGAAGATTTACTGAACAAGGAATGATGACTAATGATGATAATGATGAAGGTGGTTTACTGATAAGGGGAGTGTGAATGAGTGCATTGGGCAAGGCCTAGACGGACGTTCCGTGAGCAAATCGCGGACGCTTTAGAAACAGGTCAGGTCAAGACTACCCGAAACCGTCGAGCATCTATGAAAAGAATAATGAATGTAGATGAAGCAGAGCATGTCAGGATCGTAGCAAGTGAAACAAAGTCTCTAGCTACCCTTGTGGGAAAGAGCTAATTTCAACTGCGAGACAAGTTCGCATTGTTGCAAGTAATATAACTTACCGACTCGCAGCATGAAGTTGTTGTAAGAGTTGTCATTGATGTCCTTGAGCTTGTCGCGCATGGCGAAGACAAACTCGACAAGGGTGGCCATATGCCTCTTGGTGCTAGCATCATCCATCATTTTCTTGTCGGGGATGAGGCCCACAGCAGCCATGTATGTCGAGCCCACTGTTTTAATCTTGTCTATAGCGCTGAAACGATCTTCACCCAATAGCTGTGGAATAAACAAATGACGAATGTTAATTTATTAAGTTCTCCTGCAACGCATGTAATAATCTCGTGACCTTTTAGGTAGGTAACTTTTTGCAATGTGTTTTTATCCTGTAAATTAAAGCTACTTAACTAGTTAGCACTAAACATAACTGAAATTAGAACAGAAAGAAGTCTAACGAATCACGATATTATATTTTTTCTCTGGTCTTACATTCATGTCAAAATGGTGATAAACCCTGCAAAATGGAATACACCTTTAAACTATGTGACTGACAAAATTCTAAGAAAATGACAAACAAATTTGAATATCAAAACGAGCGTGAGTCATCGTATGCAAGTCGGGTATCTCGTATGCATAAGGAAGTTTGACACGCCTTGTCTAATTATGAATTCTGAACTCGATTTCATTTATGATTCTCCAATGACACAATTCAAAAAGGCCGTGACTAACATTCATTGTTTTGATGCATTAGCTTATATCTGTACTATTCTATACATCCAGAGTCGTACCTAGAAATATTCTTATTAACTATCTGAGTCAGTGGAGCTAAGTAGGTAGTTAAGTATTCATTCAGACAAACCGTGTTTGTGAGTTGGTAGCGGAAGGATATGCTTAATAACTTGATGATCCTTTCCAACCCAACCGCAGTGCAGTAGGGCTATTATCTAACGTGCCTTAAATCTACATCGGTTTCAATTTGACAGATGAGTAAAAATCTCGCTTCGAAATTGAAACATTTGGTATCACAGAACGTCATCGCAACCAAAGCATGGGCTTGTGGATCAATATTTAAATTTTGACATAAAACCAAATTGAACGTATATTTTACAGTTTTTTACACGAAGATCACTTTACCACGACGCTTGAGATCCAGCTTGCTTTCCACCTTGAAACCAACGTAGATGATTTTTAGTGCGTTAGACTAGCCCAGGTTTGCAGAATAAAACTAAATAACTCATACATACACATACATATTCTCACGCCTGTATTTCCAAGAGGGGTAGGCAGAGCACATGAATCCGAAAATCCAGTGCCACGTTTAGCAATTTCAGGGTTACCAGATGGTTCAACGTGATATTGTAGTGACAGGTTGCTAGTCCATCGCCCACAATACACTAACCCTTTCCCAGAGTCGACTCTTTCGACACCCACGGGAAGAAAGGGAGAGGTGCTATTCTAACCCAGCACCACACGGGGCACCACGGGGCACTAAAGAACTCACCTCATCAAAGTCCGCGATGATCTCGTTCAGCAACCGTAGGCACTCCATGCCCTGGTTGTTCCCGTCCAGCTCCATGTAGAACTCGTGGTAGTTGGTGATGGAGGCGAAGACCACGCCGGCGCGCTGGTACGACTGGTGGTACAGGTCCTGGCGGCGCCTCCGGGTCAGTATCGCGGCAGCGGACAGTGACATACTCATTCAAGCGACCAGCGATTAAGAAGTTGGAATTTTAAATTTTATACAAGTCCGTTTGACTGACTAGCCGGGGGTATATTTGTATGCCGGAGATAACTATGTTAGCGTTGTGTAGTTGTAGGATAGTGCGATTATGTTTTGTGGCTGCAAGCTCATTGTACAAAATTTGTACAATGTTAAAGGTTTTCTTTTCTTTAATACCAGAAAGTAAATTTTAGACCACGTGCTAACATTTAGTAATTATATTCAATGGCGACAACTAACAGATAACTTGTACACATGTGTAAAAATCACATTTAACTTCATAGAAACAATGTGTAATTCAACTAGAGTTCTTACTCTGCGCTTCAGATAACTGCAAGTGTATGGTGCTGACTAATTAGCGCCTACTTTTTTCTGTCACATACTGTTTTAGCGAAGCTCGAATATATTTCTTGTACGTCGTGTGCAGTTTAGAACTATTGTGGTATATTTAATAAATGAAAAACTTGAAAGCTGTATCCCTCTCGGACAGATAGAAAAACGGACCATAAGTGTCAAGCTTTAACGCTGTGGCTGTCAACTTTATGTTGAATACCTCGATGTTTTGTGTTTTGTTTTTTGTAGAAAATCAAAAATGTTGTATTTTTCTAAGCATGGTCCCTATAAGATATGTCACTTGTCCCTATAATAGGTATATCAAAGTAGCAACACATGACCAAAGCTAACAATGACACTGATAGTGTATAATTGATGATTTGATGATTGTGCAAGTGACAATTGGTTAACGACAAATGGATTGTGTGAAAACTGAGACGTGAACGAATCATGCAGAATGTTAGTTCTGTACACCCCACGAAAGCAAAGCCACAGACCACAGTCAGAAAGCATTCAAGCACAGTAACAAAAAAATGAAATTATTTTATGTGCACCACAAACTTCATTCATATGCTAATTAGTCATTCATGGAATGTTCTTAGGATTCATTGCAGAAAATTGCTATGCATTTCAAGATGGATTTTCCTTGTGTATTGCTATGTGTAGCTATATTCAGATTCAGTTCTTGGATGAGAATTTAAGATTTGTTTGTGGTGATAAGTATCCTTCCTGCTAAGTAAGTAAGTAAGTAATATTTGTAGTCCGTAAGTATTTTTGGAACAATATGGATTTTTACTACTGCAGTACTGTAGAGATGACTGAATAATAACGACTTAAGTATAATTCAATTCATCAGGATCAAGCAAATATACAAAATTGACACGTGAGGATGCTTATTTTGTGCACTAATAATAAATACTTACCATATTGGTTCTGAACTGGTTGTCCAGAAAATGAGTGGCCACGTGGGCTGGTAATAAATTAAACAAAATTCTTCTATTTGACGCCTGTAAGAATAAAAGTTAATTACTTTATTAACTCTCTGTAAGCATCAAGAGAAACTATAAAACATGTAAAATTTCTAAACATGAACAAAAAAATCCTGAAAGGGGTAATGTTTGTTTTTTGTGACATTTTGTACCGGACGGATGTCACTGCACTCCGACTGTAGAAGAGAGCCAGTTCTACTGTTTTGGCAGGACTAGGGGACAAGATAGTGACAAAATAGTAAATGTAAACTGGGATAAGTGAAAATATGCGTAGTGAGTGTGTTCCCCTGCGGTTTCGGGTTTCGTATCACACTTCTCCACTTCTGCTAAAAATATGCTAGAATTGGCTACTACTAGTAGTAGCAACATTTCGAGTAGGATTGCAAGCATGAAGTTCATGCGTACCTGCAGCGCATCCATATCGCGCTTCTCGTCTCGCGCTTGCGCCTGCCAGAGGAAGTCGAGTCGCGCCGTCCACTCGGTCTGTCGCGCATGCAATAGCACCCCCAGCGCTAGCGCAAGTGCCCACGCGCACGCCGAAAGCGCGGAGCCCACCACGCCCGCCCTGCAAACCAAACGTATCATGTTATCAATGTCCAGTCTATTGGTATAGGTTAACTAGGCACCCGTGTAGCTAACTAAGGTCCATTATCCGTTAAAAGTCAAATTTTATCTTCAGTTTAATAAAAGATCATAAAACGCCTAATGAAATAAATCATGCTTAGTTTGAATGATTTGTCAATTTCAATAAAACTTGATTAAAAACTACTAACTGTGCCGTGAACTTTTCGAACCCCTAGCTGTCCTTAATTACTTTCAGTTAAAGACAAAACACTTACTCCGTCATGAGATCGTAGCAGTCAAACAGCATCTTATGCGACATCATAATAACAGCCATGTAGCCGGCCGTCATAAGCGCCAGAAGTATCCCTTTGATCAGGATAGGCAGTCGCAGGAACACCGCCACGGCCAGCATACTGAGGCAGCAGCCCAGGGTGATGTACAGGGGCACGGGACACGCGCGGTGGTCGTTGGCGCTCCACAGGCCCGAAGCGTCGCCCGAGTAAGCGCGGACGTCGGCCATAGACAAGTTGTTATGGGTCAGGTTGTAGCACACGTCGACTTCTCTACATGTCACCTGAAATAGTGATATATTGTTTTTAATGTCCGTAACATTTTTCTAAATAGGTATAAACGTCAACTTTAAGCTGAACTCTCATTGATACGGTCGGTCACCTACTAATCTTACATAGAGGCTAGTATTAAATGGCAACCACCAACACTTACCACATTAACCTGCCCCACAGCATACCCCAGAACTATCGTGAAGGTAGTGATGGCGTTTCTCAACGCGAACGGGCGCGACACGTCGCAGGGTATGAGCCTGAGGCGAGCGGCCAGCGTGAGAGCCAGTACCGCCGCCGACCAGGCGAAGGCTGTTACGAAGAGGAGCAAGAGGATCGTGGTGCGAGGGAGGATGGCCGCTTGCAGGGCGCCGGCCGCGGCCACGGCCGCTAAGGCAGCACCCAGGGAACCCGCCCAGCCGCCGTCCGTTGAGGCCCGGTACTGGAATTAGGATAATCATTGGATATCACTAAATAGTATAAATCAAAGTTGGTTGGGTGTTAATGTTAAGACTACGCAAAGTGTTTTGATGCGGGTTTTTTTAAAAGATAGAGGAAAGATTTTGTGTATAATATACGCATAATACTAGAGTAATATTGTTAATTTGAATGTGATGTCGTAATTTTGTAGTATATTTAAATCAGTAAAGCACATAAACCTGAAGCGCGGGACTGATGCCGCCAATTTATGACCCAATCTCTAACTAGTCAAATTGGGTGGTCCGTGCTAGGCAATTTAAATGCAGACGAGTACGAGTATTTTGTATTAAATAGCGAAGACACATATTCGTGGTACGCCCAAAGCTCAATTTGTTTTTTTTTTTAAAAGCGCTGGTAATCTAAAAAAAAACACAAAGGTTAACATCGAAGGACGAAGAGACTAATGTTATTTTTTAAAACTAAATATAGTCTCTTATATTCTGCGGCAATATAAGGTACCTAATCAATAAATGTTTTGGCGCATACCGACCACTTTGAGTTAAACATATTATTTAAATATAAACAAATGCAATAAACATAAACGCAAAGAGCCTTTTCAGATGCATCTAAAGAGTCCCAGTATTTCGGAGAAATGCCGTCCTTGAGTAATAGCCCGGTTCGCATGCTGCCGGCGACTTTATTGGCTTTTAATCTACTAATGCGCCACAAACACGAATCGAAATACCGGAACGTGTTCAGTATAGTAATGAGATGTCTACGTATACTACACCTTGTACCTATAGTCGTCTGAGATTTTCTTATAGAGAATTAATTATCACCGCAAGAGCTTCCGAAGCGACTGATTGCTATGTAGTGTAATTACGTTCGAGCCAATGCTATAACTAGGGCGGTGCCAGCGGTGTCCATGCACAGGACGCAGACCCTGGAGGAGCGCAGAAATGACCAAACCAGTATCTTCAAGGGCGCAGTTTTGAAAGGTCGCACCGGGCTAGTTACGACACTGATTCGAGCAACGCGATACGATGTCCTTCTATGGGAGATCACTGGTTACACATGAAGTTCTTTTAGTTAGCTAAAGTTCATACCTGCGCTTCCTTGGCTTGGTCTTTGAAGCAGAGCGTGAGCAGATGCACGTGCGTGGCCTTCTCGCGGTGCACGGAGCGCGCGTCGATGGCCTGCGCCAGGAACTTGTTGACGCGGTTGGTGGGCTGGTGGTAGACGGACGAGTGACGCTTTTTCAGCGGCCGTTTGAACTTCTCCGTCACTTTGTTCTGTGGAAACCGTACAGTTCAACGCGACTGGCTTGGCAGGACCGCTTACTGCTAACATCCTGAAACGGCGGCGGCCCCGGTGCGTTGAATAGAACGCCAATAGCGGAGGATTACGGCTGTCGATTGTGTTATGTTTTTGATAACCTTCAAGAGGTATGAAAGAGGTGTTGGATAATTGCAAAGTTGCTTCATATCTGATGCACCCAGGCCGCCACCGCGTGTTTAACACACATGGGGACGTGATGATGCAGCATGATGGGCTTCGGGTGGGGATCTGCAAACATTCAACAGTTAGGTACGGGGCGGGGGATGGTCGAGATGCCGGGGTACACAGGTCACCGCATGCCGACAAGATGCTTCGTTCTAATTGTTCAGACTGACCTTTGAATGAAAAAGTTCCGGACTCCGAAGCGGCATCGCATTATTAGAATAGAAGTGATAATATGTACACAAGTTTACAAATACAGTTGCTAGAGATATCTGCGTTAGTTAGCTAAGGCTTTCAAAAATACGAAGATAATTCAGACTTTCCTCGTAGGCAAGTAAGGCAGCCAATTGTGGAAATTTTAGATTGTTTTAAATAGAACATAAACTAAAACAAATCTTAATAATAATTAAATTGTGCTTGATGATTTTCTTCAATTATTCATAGAATTAAATAAGTAGGAAGAAATAAATGAAGAAATAATCGAGCACAAAACATATTGCTAAAGAGATTAATAGGTACTAGGGGAGCGTCACTCCATGCATTTAGTCGACAGTTAGGATTCATGCCATGCTCTAGTGCGCGAGGTGACTAGTCGGGGCAGCGAGTGAAACACAGTTCAGTGCGCTTGGCTTTATTCTCAAACAAAACTGAACACAAATTATCTGAAATACATATAATGATTAGACAATTTTGAGAGAAAAAGGCCCAATGGGAATGGTGAAGTGAATGATTTTGAGTGCACGCGTCCTTTGTACTGCCTCATCCCCTCATCGAATATCCCGAACAGTGCGAACGATTGAGTTCCAGACAGGTGTAACACATTACTTAGAACAATATCGAAAGTTCTGGATAGTGTGCGCGTCGCCCAGCGGCGGTGGGACACACGGGGCACAGACAACAGTTGCGCTTACTGTTTCAGCGAGTATCTGTGGTGGAACTAAAGTCCAAGGGCGGAACATCTGAAAAACAATGAGCAGACGTACCAGGTTAGGTGCTGGTATACCCATAGCCGATAACATTTTTTGAGATATGTACTTCTTTGTGTTTTACCAATAATTTAAAAAAGGTTTTCTGTAAGAGTGAAATTTATACAATTTGTTTTGGGCCAGTTGAATTTTGCTAATCGATCAGGTTTTTTATGTGCTCCAAAAGTAAACAGTACGTAGAAAACATCAAAGCTTGGACACACCAGCAACTCAAGTAAGGAAACGAAAGGAAGAAACTGAACGTCTGTGCTGTGCTCACATTTAGAAAACAAAATGGTGGAACTTTCAACACCTAATAATTTGACGTGTTGGTGCAGTTTGGAAACTAAGTGATGTAGGGGTAACGAAGCTCAAAAGTCGGAGACTTTTTGTGAAACCGTCACTGCTCGGCGCCGGATATTCAGAAGCATGTTTTATATCGATGCAAAGCCACTTATCATTAAATTAAGTTATGGAAAGGTACATATTCATATAAAGGATTCGAAAAAAGCTCAGGTGCGAATGTTGAAGTACTTATGTATATAAAGCAGCTTGAATTCCTTGAAATCCATCAGTCAAAACCAAACTAACTACAAGGAAACCATAAAGCGAGGTTATGATTCGTCACACACAGGAACGCGGTGCAATCTTCAACTCTCGTTAATGCGTATAATTATCCTTAAGCGGGAAATCATAAACCGCAGCAGGAGTAGCGTGTGATCTTCACGTTACCTAAACTATACCTATTGCGAACCAGCTCTAGATCAGCCCCTAGTGCAAGTGCGGGACGCGCGCACAAGCATCGGCCAACCTGACCTTTGCATGTCTGTGCGTCCCGTACGATGTATGCAATGTTTGCAAGCTTATCTGTGCTTTCGTCTTGGAAAACGTTCAACGTGTAAGTTATTACAGCAGCTAAAGTAGACATATCTGTAGTATATTGCAATACGCGATCGTTTCAACTAAGGCTGCTCCAACTTGTGCTATAAAATCTGTTCATAACTCATAACATAACCTCCTCCTCATCCTTAAAGCATCAGTCAATTCAATCACATACTAAATTTTAGTGACATGTTATAGTAAGTAAGTTGGGAGTAGCCTTAATCGGAACGCATCGCACGTGCGTGTGCACAGATAAGCGTGTATCGTATGAGGGGCGTGGACCGTGGGGTGCGTGCGCAGGGCGGTGTGCATGACGGCGTCGAAGGTGTGGTGCGAGGGGTCCCGCGGCGCGCTCACGTCTTCCGCGCGCAGCGCCGCCAGCCGGAGCGCCTCCGCCGAGCCCGGCTCCGCGTGCAGCGCGCGCCGCAGGTCCAGCACCTGCCGGATCACAGCCGCTACAGCTACAGCCGCTGCTACACCAGACGGCTATGCCCTTCGACGGCAAGGGTCGCCGGAAATTTTTGGTGGCGAGGTGAGACTACTAAGTTTATAGGTGTAGTCGAATATTTAGCTGTTAAACCATTTCTACAGCTGTCGACAAGTAAAGGCTATACGCCCTTCGTCGGCAAGGGTCGGCGGAAAATTTCGTAGGATTCACGAGTCTCAACTACAAAGTTTATACTCGTAGATATGGTCGAATATTTGATTGATAATACATTGCTACTGCTACCGCGACTATAGTTTACGCGACGTCTTAGAGGTGTGGTCGAGAATTGGAAGAAAATCCTCACTGCCGTTTTAGCCGCTGCTGCCGACGGCCTAAGGACCTTGGAATAATTTACGAGATAGGTCTACATTAAGTTTACGCGATGTCATAGAAGTGTGATCGAGCATTTGGTAGAAAGTACACGCCAAATATAAAAAGCTAGAAAACAACCGCTGTCGTCGTCAATATGAGAACTTATAGGCATACGTCGCCAGGGGTCGATGATGGAACGATTCTAGTTGCGAGATACGTCTACAAAAGTTTATGAGATGATATACGCAAGGCTCGGAGATACATATGTTCGAGTTCTTGACAAATCTTACTACGTCGTTAAGGACCAACAATGTTACGGTTCCTACTTATATACAAAAAAAAACGCTAAGTCTTTAGGGGTGTTGTAGAACACTTAACCAAACCGCAAAAGCGCGGCTACAACCTAAAATTAACGTATCCATATTTACTTAGGCTTATATTGCCTTGCCTGTATACAGCGGCGACATGGTATGGCAGGGTTTACGGTGGACCGACCCTAATAATCAACAAACATGTACCTTTACGTAAGAACTTTGTATGATTGTTACATAATTATATCTGATATAAAATTAGTGGAATAACGTTCCCTTCAGCTCAAGTCTTCATCAGAGGAGTAAACGACAATACGAATTCGTCTCGCTTCATGGTGATACGGTATTAGAAGTTTAATGTCACGCCTGTTAGTTCGCGTCTATGAGGAACTTTAGTTTGATAAACTTTTAAGTTGCCTCTCTATCTCAAAGGTTGGCTGTAAGGTCGCCTTTATACTTCGACACCTCGTTAGAAAAAAACTGTATTTCGTGTTTTTACGTACAATAAGTTTTTACTTTCAATTTTTTTTTATTGTAATAGTTTAACTCTAGGCCTATAAGTCAGTTGGAAAACAATAGGCACCCACCAATTTCACCGACAATGACTGTTCTAAAAATCTTTATGAACCATCTATTGTCGGGATAGCAAGATACTGATTATAGTGTACCGATACCAGTGACAAAGATTACCAAACTATTTCTTTACAACGTTTGCATTCTTCATGCGTTCTGCGTCCTTTAGAAGTTATGTTTGAAGGTAGTGCCCAGTTTTAGCAAACTATTTTAAATTGTTACTTGAAAGTAAGGTACTATACAAGATTAAAAAGCTATTTTTGCGTTTACTTTGATGCTTTTGTATAAGTTACATTGAGCCACAATTTATACAAAACAACGTCAAAAGCCGACCACGTTGCTTACAACATCGAACAATTTTGTTCAGCGATTTCCAAAGTAGTCTCAAGCCATAGCTCTGTAAGCCTCCCGTTAGACTGTGTAACGTGAATTACACTGATGCATGGGAGAAAGAGCATTCCAACTTTCTTTCCTGAGGCGGACGTTAAAAAAAGAACTACAAAAAAACTCCCCGATAAATACTGAAAGTACCTAGTCCCTTGGTGACGAGTTCTCAAGCCAAAAGCGATGGCACGACTAGTTCGCGTTGTAACGCGTTTAGGCAATGTGCACTTAATAAGCGAGTGGTAAAACCTTCAAAAATACTTTAAAAAACTACCACATTATACTATAAAATTTCTACGACTAGGGAAATGTCGCGATGCTCTTTCTACCGCGTCAACATCATGTGGAGGTGATAGGTACCATGATAGTCCCGACAGTAAAGATTGACTGCATCGTAAATAGAATAATAAATAAGGGGAAACAATCACGCTTGACGCTAATGGCCCAGTGACATAATTGATGAGTGCAAGTTGAACAGGGGTTCAATCAATATCTTCAATCATTTGTTTGTTTGACATGAATTTTAATAACTTCACATGGGACCCACCACCTGATGTGATTATTGAAACTACTGCTCATGATTTAATCCAAATAACATCTAGCGCTTAATACAAAATTGCATGTTCAAAAATACAAGTTCCTTTGAATTTTTCAAGAGAAACAAAGGGTTACAAAAATAAATTTAGAATACAAAGGCGACTTACCTTTTAAGACTCAGAAGAGAACCTCCGAAGCGAGATATCTTATCACTCAATCGAAAAAAATTGAAGGGTAGGAAAAGCCGCGGACACCGACGTCGTACTGTTCAGCCGTGTCCAGTAAGGTGCGTTCGAAACTTTAAAACGTTAATGTGCAAGAAAGAATAAGTTGTTATGAATACAAACTTTTTCTGCCGTCTCTTCCTATCCCCAACGAAGGTGTAAGACGGCAGAAAAAATTCGTGACATCTAGTTGAAATGTTAGAGAAAGAAATACCTTCCTAGCTGCGTTAGCTTTGAGCTCTTGCGGCGAGGCGGCCATGTTGGAAAAAGGCACGTCCACGTTGAACTTGATGGAGTGCAGCAGCTGCACGACCACGTTGGACACGTTCTTGAAGGAGAGCTTGCGCCGCGACGCCGAGCCCAGCCCCACGCCCGTCGACAGACACATCTGGAAGCAGACAAGCCGGTCCCTTACTCTAACACATAACCACCGCGTTATGTACAGCGCAGCCACCATCGCACGAGCTCTAAGGCTAAGGATTAAACTGACAGTCCAGCATGTGCCACCATTGGAGAGATATTCAGGCATCGATTATGCGCCGTATAGCAGTACATCTGTCTGCAGGCAGCGCATGCTGGGCCGGCCACTTGAGGCAAACACCAAGATGACAGCGGGTGAGGCCAAAGGAACATTCCGACACACATGTAGGACACACGCAGGGATGCCATGCCGAGTAACGTACACTGTATAGAATCACAAAACGTATGTCCTAGGCGTAATACAAAATACATTGAACGATATTCACCTTCGAGTATACAAAGCGTAAGGACAGCAGCGGCTGCATGTTTCGTAGTACATTTGGGGGTAATACATATTTGATTGAAATACATTAGCAAGTGTAATAAAGTCTGAGAATCCTCGATATTTCATAAATCGAATTAGCAATTTGTTTTCAGAAGTCCCCAAATAAAAATCTGCGACTGTACAAGCAAGGGCCGAAATATTACTATTCACAGGCTTAATGCTATAGAGCTCCGGGGAACTCCCAGTGGGGATCTTCAAGGATATATTTTTATTACATTGAGAAGGTCTTTATAAAATATCGTAGTAGAATCCAGATACAGATAAATCAGAATGATAATTTAATATTTTTTTGTAAAAGTGAGCTAATGACCTTGTCCACCAAAGTAAAAAATGGTATTTACAAGTACTTTTTAAGGCTCACCTGTACAGACATTATACGATGTAATGTTTTGTAAAAGAGGCATCTATTCAAATACCGTCTAGTATTTTTCCTCTTTCGCAACACTTTACGTGTTCACGTACTTTTTTTTTTCAGGTCAAAGAAAAATGAGAAATGTGCCAGAAGGCAGAGTAAATCAAAAAAGTAAAGTGGTGATGAGAAACCCGCAATACTCCTCAATCAGTTTACAAAAGAACAGCATCACATTGCCGACACCTAAAACTGAGTATTCATCGACGGGGAAGCACAACACGAGTTCCTCATTCATTACGACATTCCTCCACCTTTCAGTGACCTGGGAGTTCCTCATTCTGATTTATCGTAAGTTCACAGCGGCACTAACTTTTCTCCGGCGCGGCGGCGGGATGATGAAGTAGGTCTGTATGGAGTGGTCGCGCAGGTACGCGTTCCGGGAGGCGCCGTGGCCGGGCTCCACCTCGTAGGCGCCGCCGAGGCACTCCAGCGTCGCCTGCGTCACGTGCACCCGGCTGGAAGAAGGCACTCCTTATACCAATCATGATCACCACTCTGTTACCGGTATGGTGGCGGGACAGAATAGCACCCTCTTCATTTCTTCCATGGACGTTGTAAGAGGCGACTAAGGAAATAGGTTTAAGAGACAGGCTAGCAACCTGTCACTATTATACCTCTTCTATCCATTCTTAAACCTAAAATTATGCTAGAACCAGCTACGAAACGTGAAATAGTCATGCTTTTCATCGTTAACATTCGGTGTTGACTGTCAATAATTCGTTTACAGGTATCCCTCGGGATAGAAATGGTTCAATAGTTGAGACATGAAAAGTAACTAACAGACAGTTGTTTTCGCGTAGATAGAGAGGAAGTAATTTTAAAAATTAATGAAAGTTTCTATTGAGCAAGGTGTCATACTTTCAATATTTAGGTACGATATTTTCATGTTTCATAGATTTCGGGTCGCCCGGTAAGTATACTCGTATGTTCCTACGTAGCTCCAGTGCAAATTCTGGACGTCGCAAACATCGAAGAGTTATTTCATAAATGTGTTTCGGTAGTGCGGTGACATATTTTCCGTCACCGGAAGCCACATGACAAATTAAATTCCGCACGTGAATTCCGAAAAAAATCGAAGCTGCGTACATGAGAACGAAAATTTGACACCGACACGCAGCGCGCATAGGTCGCACTTGATGCGGGTTAAAAAAAAGTAATTTTTTATATTACACATTACAACAATGGGAGTAGATTTTATTCACAGGTTCGAGATAAAATATTATTAAAGAAGAAAGATTTTCGCAGACAGTCGGAGTTAATCGAAGGCATTGTGTAGAACACACGGATATAGAGATTATCGATTTTTAGGAAGCTTGTTTAATCTTGTTGCCTTTACCGAAACATAATGGCAACTTCATTGTCGTCGAAATTCGCTCCGTATAAAGAAGTGAAACATACGAGAGCGTTCACAAAGGGGAATTGAGTTTGTTAAGACTCAATCTACATTAAAGGAAAAGTAAAGCGCACTGGCTTCCTTGAGATCACGAAGTCTCCTTTACAAATAAACGACGTCCAAGTGCGAGTCGGTCTGGCACACGAAAAAGGATTCCGCGCCGCGTGTTTTCTTTCATAAATAAACCTATTAAAGTCATAAAATAAATAATTATTAAATGATTTCTGCTTTTCATAACTCGATATTTTATTAAGTTGATACAAAATATACAGCTTTCAGGAAGTACATGTGGACGAACGTTTTTGGTATGGTAAGTAAAGTCGTCTAGTCGTCTTCTGAATTAGCCGAATATTTTTCTAATTATACCCTTAAAACAGTGATATAATAGCAACCTTCACACTCGTACTGAATTGGGGACAAAAGTCACAGTGATTTTTGAGTTTTTGATTGATAATAGATTTAACTTGAAATTCGCGTGGTTTTTTCTTGGGTATAGTTGACAGTCCACCCATTTTTGAGGCTTACAGTACTTCAGTACACGGAACCCTAAGAGCGATACAAACAGACCCTGAACTGCAGACACTCGGCGATAATAGGCCGGTTGGTTATTACATCGAGATCATTCCTCTCATGAACGTCGCGAGACAATTTTTCTTGGCAGGTCTTTGTTATTAAAATATATTCCGAATTACAATCGCATTTCAACTGCTTCGGTGAGCGATCCTATCTTACTTATTTGCATGATTAGTTTCCAGTGCCTTTTATTTCTTAGAAGGACTCAAGTTTGATGTGATGGCTTATAATGGACAACAGA
Source organism: Adoxophyes honmai (assembly GCA_005406045.1). Classification (NCBI taxonomy): domain Eukaryota; kingdom Metazoa; phylum Arthropoda; class Insecta; order Lepidoptera; family Tortricidae; genus Adoxophyes; species Adoxophyes honmai. The sequence goes on along the minus strand of BHDV01033864.1, from coordinate 9,289 downwards.
CGGTCAATCGATTGACAACAGGATAGACAAAGAAAAGAACCTTTACACAGAAAACATCCTTAAAGATATTGAATTTATAAAACCACTTTTTCGTCCAACGTTACGTCTAAAATAGATAAAAAACTGAGAGAGAATGACAACGCGTTCAGGGGTCATTATACCTACTTCATCCCAGCCAGCAGCAATGTTTCTACAAGTTGTGTAACATTTCTGGTGGGTGGTAGTCACTAGCCATCCGCTAAATTCCTCAGTTCATACTACACCGAAAGTTGCAATAACATTTAAAGCTTACCCCGGCTCGCCGCCCGCCTCCATGTTGTTGGCAAGCGTGACGTCATTGGACCACACGTCGTACTGCCACTTGCGCAGGCCCAGCACGCCGCACAGCACGCGGCCCGTGTGGATGCCCACGCGCATGTTCAGCTGCACGTCCGTAGCCTCCACCACCGATCTAAAACAAGCGTTTACGATAAAACCACGGCACATGGACGCAACTGTGCCAACCAGCCAGTATGTCAGCACCTGCTTGAACCATAAAAATACCACAGAGAACCACAGCTGAAATAAGAATCTGTTGAATTTCTACTTATCGCTTCACCGGACGAAATCGATTTTCTTGCTCGATGATTTGCTTTTTGAATAAGGCCCCACTTGCAGCACTGCCATTAATTTCGAATTGTTCACGATAACCATTCGTAGTAGATTGTTTAACTTGTTTATGTATTTAAATTTCAATTGCATTATTACCAAATGCAGATTTAAGGCAAAGCTGCGAGTGGTCCTATAAACCATGGTTTACGAATATAATTGAATAATGGCACAGACAGTTGATGAAAACATTTCCTAGTCTACCTACTACAATAACTTTACAGAGAAGTTAAACTTGTCTAAGGGTCTTTCTCAAAAAAGTGGCAACGCAACCTGTCAGTAGGTTTCGCTTAGAACTTTTTTTTTGTCAGACGTTAATCTTGTAATTAAAAAATGTATATAAATTAAAAGACATCTTTTACATAGAGGTCAAATGTTTTAACTATTAATGTTTAAACTAAAATGTTACTTAATAGGTTTAAAAAATATTTAAAACTACGTTTTGTCGTTCACTTGTCGTGTCCCAACGCGAGGGACTTATGTTTGGAGCTAAAAAATACGTATATGTTACCAATTTATTTTAATTTGTGTTCTATATTTTACTTACATACATGATCAAGATTTTATATTATTCTTTCGAATAAAAGAATTGCACCTATATGGCTAATTATTCGCAATTAAAGTTTGTCCACGGTAGTTTTTGTCGCTTACCTGTCACGAGAGAAACGCTATTCCTGTGCAAATTCTATTACGCCTAACCCACCTCACCCAGCATGAGACGAGAGCTGCAACTGGTGGAAGTAGCAAGACATAGATGTGTCGGTGAAAAAAGTTACAAACAATACATTCACGCAATCGAGAGTTTGTAACGGATAAGTTGTCTTTATTCTGTCTTTCATATTTTGGTTTCTATTTGAGCTAATTCTCTGATACTTGCCTTAAATATGTAAAAGGCGGTTTACTTTCATGTGTGTAAATGCGAAATTTATCAAACAAACTTTTCGCTTAAGATTAATACTGTAACTGTCATTTTGTCCATAACGTGTACGCCGTTCACCTGTCTAAAATGGAGAAATACTAGCAAAAAAGAGAAAAGGAGAAACGAAGGTTAAGAAAATTAAAAAATAATCTGGAATTGTATGCTGAATATAGGAAAAAAGTTAAGTACAAAAAGATTTTTGTAATATAAATACTATGAACCAACCCAACACATCCTAAGAACAAAATTTTTTGTTACATTGCTACGGGTGTTTTTTTTTCATAAGTTACATAAAACGCATCAAATAAAGCACTTAAAGTCAGTTTAAAATTGTTTTGATTTGCTCATCAATCATCTGCTTCCTCTTGTCGTTCACCTGTTATGAAATTTGCTTAGGTTTAAGTATGATTGTCGTTAACCTGCGACCATTGTCGATAACCTGACTATGAATTGTCGTTCACCTGTATATCAAAAACTTTGAGGACCTATATCTCCTAAACTAAATGAAATATTTTGTTCCCTCTAAGTTATTTCGGTTATTTGATTATATTTTTAGCAATTGTCTAAAAAAAATTTAAAGAAAAACACACTTTTAAAAAAAATGCAAAATTAATTCATCGTTGCCACTTTTTTGAGAAAGACTCCTAAGTAAGTGAAAGCGAAAGTGTAAGGTCAAGGGCGAAGCAAAATTTATTGACTAGAAATAAACACTTTGTTTCGTAGTATCCACTAAAAGTTTTACTAGTGAAACACTTCAGCTGTAAACTTAACAAACAGGAGGTAAACACGAAACGCAGATGTTTACGTGTAGGCGGATTGCATTGCATTTATTACAACATAGTTTCGACGTGAAAAAATAAGATTTAATTTGGATCAACGAATAACAAGTTAAACAAACCGCGCTATCATCTGGCGAGTTTCCTGCGGTGTAAATCAGTGTATTTCAAACAGAACGTTGTTCTGTAATTCTTCAGAGTTCGGCTCGGTATTGAGCGCGCCGCGAGACAAATTGCTCGGATTCTGGCACCGACGGACCCCGGGGCACAGTACGTTGCAATAACATCAGTAAGGAAGCTCAAACACATTCTATAGAAATCCCTTCATTCATGCATTTGACAAACTTGGTTGGATAAGCTACTTAATCCTGTTAACCGCTCTAATATACTTAATGAATATAACCGAACTACTTAGACAGTGTCCATAAAGAAGCACTTCCAATTTAATTTTGCGACCGTGGCCGTGACCGCCGGCTGACGCACGCCTGCTGACATAACCCGAAAGCCAGAAACCTCATAAAATCTCATGTTCATTATGCTGTCGATAGACGTGCGTAATGTGCGTGTACTGTCTGCAGTTACGTGGGCTGTGATAACTGTAAACACGGTGCACGACGAAGGCCCGAAATCAATTGCTTACCAAATTATATTCCGGAGTTCATTCAGAGTCGCATACAAATTTATAATGACCGTTGTATTGAACTGTGAGCGAAGTCATCGTTGCTAATGGATGTAGCTTTATTACCTCTCTAGATAGAAGGATATAAATTATTTTATGCCTTGCTGAGCCTCTGTAATAGACCCGAAGCCGTAGCGTTTGATAACGCAACTTCGATGGGCGTCTACAAAAGTTTGAGTTGTTTATTTTCACTTAATTTAATGACTTCCCTTTTTTGTGCCACAAGGTAACAAAAACTTCCGGTGTAATGGCTGACCCAAATATACCGATTGGTTTATTAATTAAAAGGTAAACAAACAATCTATGAAGCTACCGCGACCACTTATTTATGTTACATTTTGGTGATAAATTAGGTTCAGTTAATTTTATTGCACATTTTTACAACCACAACAGGGTTTACTGCGACAAATTAAACGGGGTTATAGCGTTTTTACGACCGTTTTGATTCATGAAAAGTGCACATCGGAAGTCTGCTATTAATCGACACAATGGCTGTCACACGGTGGTTTATGATTTTTTTATTAAACCCACTGAAACAATATGTTGTAAAGTCCTGAAGTAGGTAGTCGAGCAGTGAAAGTAACATAAAATTAATCAAGGCGACAGACAGCGCCGCGCTGGTATAATTTTTCATTAACTGCCGACGGTAAATTGGCAAGAGCGAAATTAGAGCCCTCGAAGTAAGCTAGCTTTATATTACCTTTAACTACCTTTTCAAAAAGTTACGACTCCGCTACAAACCGAGTGAAACGTCTATTGAATTAAATTCCAGGTGCCATATTTCGAGGCAACGTTTCAGGAATCGGTAAACGATAAAATTGATTTAACAAATTGATTGTGGAAATGAGCTAATTGGCCATTATGTTGGAATATCGCTGAAGTAGGTCAACAAGTATTATTAACCTATAAGACAGCTGTATTCCGCCTCAGCGGGTCCCGTCGATAGCGACGACCCGCTAACTGTAAGACCGAGAGCAAATGTGGGGCAAATAATCATGGGGCAGGGGTAGGTATTTGTTAAGAAAAATACACGGTGGTTTTGAAATGGTATCCAGGAACTTTTTTTTACTAATGAATTAATAGCAATTGCGATTAAATGACAGTTAGGTACTTGAAATAAAAACTATATTATACTTGTAAAGTTTAATTGCTGTGCAGTTCAGTTTGGTGCCTAAACTGAGTTGTTTGTCACGTCGTGGTAAGACCTTTGAGAAACTACTAATTCCATTTTCAGGACATTTTCACACCGGAATACCGCTAAAACTTACAATCTTTTCAAAACTTTTTCTACATTTTTTTTTATTTCAAAAGGACAATATTGTACATTTCCAAACATTCGCTTTACATGTTAAGAGTGACAACGTAATGTATAATTAATTGTCGAATAGGGCTCATTTAAGTAAACAACTGCGATTGATAAGTAATTTACGCCCATTTAGTTGGAAGCGCACCGATGTGCCAAACCAAATTAAATTATAATCCGAGCCTAACTCGCGTAGGCAGACGAGAGCCAAACCCGAGGCGAGGACGCCTAACTCAATTATGATATGTTAATTTTGCTTTGTCATAATCATAACTGCGACTAAAAGCTTGCAAGGTTGTGTCGAGAAACAGATGTTTCGGCTTAGCGAGGATTAAACGGAAGTCAATTACGGAACCCCTTTTTCACTTCACCTTTCTTCAGAGTCTCCGAGACAGGCTCGCGTGAATTAAGCCTGAAATTCGCTTCATTTTGCGTTATAAAGGAGAGTGAGCATCAAAAACAGCGATCATGTGGGGCTATATCGGGCTGTCTTTTTGTGGCCGTCCGAGCGCCCGCCCCGGCACATGTCAGGCGCGGACCAGCCCTTGAATATGGAATTACTCGGATCACTGGCTTCTGGGACGAAAGGAAAACTTGTTTACACACTGCTCCACATTCTTTGATGTCGATTTATGAAATAAACGTTATTAATAACAGAAACACTGAACGCCGTAAATTATACATACGCGTGAATAAACTCGGATTGTGTAGTAACATTGAAATCTTATTGGCGAATATAAACGTGAGCCAGATAGTAAACGTGAAAATTATTCGGGAGCCGGCAGTGTTCGTGAAATCCGTGTGGCAGTTACGTCTCTTGACGTATTAAATAAATTCAAGCAACGCACTATGCGTACTTACATTAAAATAAATTACAGCTGACTAGAAATTGGAGATGTACTATATCTGTCACCGATTAGCGTACCTAAAACTAGGACAAAACTGAAATATAAACCTCGAGTATTTTTCAGGCGACAGGTTAGCCACCTGTTACTATTGTACTACTCTTAACTGAAAATGTAAAAAAATATGCTGGAAGTGACTACGAAACGAGAAATGCTCATAATTTTGTTTATGAGACGTTACGTGTGCTCTACCTACACCATTTTAGTTATCGATTTTGTACTCACTTCAAAGCCTCCTACGAAACTATCAAACCGGCTGCTGAGTATTTAGAGAATTAATGAACCAGATCAACTATTACGGACTTCTTAGAACTTGTAGTTGTTGGTACGCGATAGGTTAAGTGTAGGTAGGCGCTAACGTTCATTCTGTTTCAGTAACAAACGCCGGCAGTGATGAGTTGGTTACACTCACGTAACACATGAATACGTCTTGCTGATCTGGATTATTTTAGCTAAACCGGGCTCTTATCTAACGGCGCAGGGCAGGGCTTCGCAGCTCGTACCGGTAATCGTTCCGTAATCTACAGTCAATAATACAGTCCGCTCTGTTTGCGGCTCAGCTACGGCTGTTGCACGGTATTGCACCCATTTATTTATTTTTGTGACATCCTATCTTAAATACCTAATACTGCGCTTCAATAGGCGCCAGCAAAGCGTGAAGCGGGCATATGTTGACGCCACTAATCTATTTATATGCCCGGTTTGTGAACAACGGCCAGTGTTAATTGATGCTTGTTTGCTTGATTAACGATGCGCATAGTCACTTGGCGCATCACTTGCGAAGAGTTACTACAATTCAGATGTTGCGTCTGACAAGTTTACGATGAACATCATTTTAGGGGAAATTATTTGGGTCAAGAACAAATGTTTATAGTTAAAGCTTGTAATATATCGAAACTCTATATAACTTTATGTTTCAGACACTAAGAGTAAGGATTCAAAATATACACGGGACTTTTTATTTCAAATTACCATCAAGAGACTAGCGATTTTTAGGACACGTTTTCTTTTAATTTAGTGTAACAGAAAGAAGTCAGAACGGAACTATGTCTATCTTAAATAAAAATAACCATTTCGAAGGTTCTCGGTGAGAAAGACCAAGCGGCCATCACATTAACCTTGTTTAGATGTCAGTGTAGTGTAGTAAATTAAGATTCACAGCGAAAGTGTCGCCGGGAGCTCGGTAATGAATAATGGCTTTATTACATTTTAGCGTGGGCTACATGGAAGTATTTGTAAGTATTTATCAACAAGGGTACAACAGCCGTGCGCGGACAGGCGTCTGAAATGCCATCCCGGCTTGAGGTTTGCGGCGGCGGTCGCACGGTGTTGATTGCGGGCCGCACTTATTTTTACTTTCTGTCGACATTATACCGAGATAAAACTCCATATTTCATGTTTACGGCGGATATGCGACACGTTTGCATGTAATTTACTATTAAACTGGATATATGTATGACGCATAGAGAATGGCTCTCTCGAGTAGTGCCTCGACAATATGCTAGTAAGTAAAACAGCTATTTTTTTTCTTGACTAATCCGTGCTATTATTTGTTTCTAGTTTTAAGTCGCACTCAATGGAATACTTACTTATCTTCACAAAGAAACATTTAAATATGATTCAATTAAATTGTGAAACGATCCATCTCAATTTTGTTTAATGACAGCATAAGATAGTCGTAAATATCATTCGGAATGATATCAAAAACGTATTAAAGGCGAAGAAACCGTTTCATGGGCAGCCAATAAGTGCAACATCGGGCCTCGTGGCGGCCTATTAACCTTCAGGCCACAGCCCACCCAGGACTCGGTATATTTAGCGCTCCTTTGATGAGCACGCGTTGATAGGCACGGCTCTGGCGCACGCTCCGCCGCTCTACACGAGCCCTGCTGGATTATTTATATAATAATCATAAAATGCTAGAAAAAATCGTGAAAATCTTCCGAAAATTGACACGCTAGCCACAAGCGACATAGGATCTTACTTACACGTTGCCTTAAATGAAGCGTTAACGCGAAATTAACATACATACTTACATCACGCCTGTATTCCCAAATGGGTTAGGCATAGGCAGAGCACAAGAAACGGTACATAGACAAAACCATGACTATTTCACGTTTCGTGGCCACTTCTAGGATATTTTTTTTTAGGTTTTGAGTTGGCAGGTATAATAGTGACAGGTTGCTAGCCTGTCGCCTGAAATATACCTTAACCTATTTCCTTAGTCGCCCCCTACGACATCCACGGAAGAAATGGAGAGGTGTTATTCTAAACCCGACACGACACGGGATTCACATTGTAACAACACCAAAGGAAAGATGTATCGTTGATTGTGCTCTAGTAAGCAGTACAAAATAATAAATCCGCAAGTTTAAGTATGTACTACAAACAAGTACAGATGATGAAAGTGGACTTGGGTTGTGAGTTGAGACAGATCAAACCACTACTAGACTTGCTAAAAACTTGCTTGATGGCTTGATGAAAATCAAGAGTACAGTTACAATAAAATTGTCCCTACAAGATATGAATTTTCATCTTCGCTCCTAAAATCTTTATTTTCAAGTGAGTGACTGAGTGTTGGACCCAACCTTGCTTCGTTTCTCTCAATTTGTTCTGAATTATACCTACACAAAGATAAGGATTCCCAAAACATCCTTTCCCTCACTATCTTTTCTTAAATAGTCCGTTACCCGATACGAATGTTTCTCAAAATGTGGTTCTCTCGAAAGATACGTTTGATTTGAGTTTCCTAAAACACTCGTTAATACGTAGGTACACAGAAATGTGTATTTGATAACTCGTGAAATACCTACTACTTGCGCATGTTCCAAGAAACAAGTTTAATTGTATACGGACGCTATGAGAAACAGGTCTTTCATTAATACAGGTAGGTATAAAGATCTTTTGGAATAGGTATGAGATCGGTATCTTTTGATAAACATACTTGTTTACGCTACGGTCATTATGAGAAATGGGCCTTTTGGCATGCGGTCGATTTAAGTCAGCTGTTATTTTGGAACCGGTATTTTGGAAAAGGATACTTTAGGAAAGGGTTGAATGGTCCGAAACCAACGTGGAATATGTTCTTGAAAAAGAGTATTTAACGTCGAACATGTGTTCCAAATTTTCTCTAGTTCGCGTAGGAACCAATGGAACCATGAGTCAGATCCTGTTGCCACGAGAGGGCTGAGTACAACAATGGGACTTGTATGGGTTGGGTTTATTAATATACCATTTCAGAAGCAAACAATCCATCCTGTACGACGTCATTATGCCCAATTTAATGTGTACTATATCGAATAGTTACACTAGAATAAAGGTAGGTTGCTAATCGCAGGGAAGGAAAATCGATTAATAAAAGCGAAATTCTGTTTCTCTTCCTTTCACCGCAAACCATATTTCGATGAAATTTGGTATGGACATATTTTGAGTCACATAGGTAGACTCTTCCTTTTTATCTCGGAACTACGTAAACTTCCCGTGGGATATCAATTAGCCAGTTTTACGCTGACGGAGTACCGGCCAAAAGCTAATAAACTATATTTAAAACTTGTATCTTTAATTAACTCGAGTAATACAAAATGAATCCACTGTGGCTTGCAGTAGGCACAATAAATAACAACGCCCGTTGTTGTATACAAGCCGTTTTATGTAACTCGACGCTGCATGTGACATGCGACAGAATTGTAAATATTTGTTTGAATACACGCCTAATCGTTAAAAGCTCGTATAATATCTATTAAGGGGCGTCCCCACAGGCTACAGCTCGTTTGTGAACTTATTAATGTTCGGTCCAAAGACTACGTAGGTATAATTGTATACGGCTCGACTGTTTGACGAATCTTTGTTAAACTGACAAGTAAGTAAATGCAATATTTAATCCTGCTTACTACAATCAAACGTACGCGGTGTCTTTTGTTCACCTGCCTAGCTACGATCCGATAATACAACGTACGTACTACCTACAACAAATGGTGTAATTGATAGAGTTTAGAAGCAATTATAGTAAGTGCCCTTTGTAACACCGTTTTTTTTCGTGCCTCGAACAGTCGCGGTTGG
>BHDV01033809.1:179163-190365 GCA_005406045.1 Adoxophyes honmai | reverse complement strand
ATAGCAAAAAAAACACGTTTTTTGTATGGGAGCCCCTCTTAATCATTATAATTATTTTAATTTTAGTATTTGTTGTTATAGCGGCAACAGAAATACATCATCTGTGAAAATTTCAACTCTCTAGCTCTCACGGTTCGTGAGATACAGCCTGGTGACAGACAGACGGACGGACGGACAGACAGACAGACAGCGAAGTTTCAGTAATACGGTCCGTTTTTACCCTTTGGGTACGGAACCCTAAAAAATAGTAGTGGTAGTTTATTAGTGGTAGCGAAAATCTTTCATACAAAATTATTGCCATGTACTCGAGCGTTATACGTCAAAAAAGTGACGGGTGCGAGGAATGTGGCGCCCTCATTTAATTTCTATTTTTTTGTTCAGTCTGTACTCTGTATATAGCTGTCAAATGTCTGGGGAAGATAGAGTCTATGAATTTATTCATTTATTCGGACTTATTTTTAATGTATTACATAATTTATACTTTACTAAACTTTGTTGCAGACTGAATAAAAAAAATGGGAAACATGAGGAGAGATTTCTGTTATAAATTTCAGGTAATGCGCGCCGAGACTTACTTAATACTAAGGGAGGCAATTTTGTGTTTAGGTAACACCGCATGCGATTTTTTTATCGTTTATTTATCGTTCTTCAGTTCAGTCGGTCGGTCGGTTGTTCTGTAGTTACGGCGCGTATAGTAAGCGTCGGGTGTTTTCAGCGAAAGGATTTGTCTAATTAAAGATTTTAAATAAAAAGAACAGCAATGAGTTATTAATGTAAGTAGCAAATTTTACGGAAAATGTAATTCTTATCTATTACTGAGGCCGACAGGATTTCCCTCTCGGTAAGTAATTATTATTTTTATTATGTATATACATAGTGGTTTTGAGCATTTTATCACAAATCATTAATTAAAACTAGAAAACGGTCTGTTTATTTCCATGTAGTTCGCTTGGAAAATTAAAACTTCAATTGTTTTTGCGCGTCTTTTTCTTATACACAGTAGTGTTAATAGAATAAATAAATAATAAACATCTGCTGTGTAAGCCCAAATGAGATTTCAAATATAAGCCCAAATAAGAGTAGTCATATCAAATTTTGATTTTTTTGTAATTCTAGGACATGATAATGGTAATTCTTAGAAATTTGCAATTTCAGTAGCTGTCTGTTATTTTTGTTTTGTATTATGTACAAACATTATTATTGGTAGAGTTTGGTAGACTTGTTAAGATTACTCAATTTTAAACATTTAGGTACCTATTGTGAAGATTATTGGATTGTAGATTATTAGATATGTTTATTAGAGGAGTAAGTAGATTAAATAGTGTGCTTTTGAGGGCTGCAACTACTGCAATCAATAAAAAAAAATTAAATATGTAGTTACCTACTTGAGTAAAAAAAAAAAAATTCTAATAAGTCTTCATTATTAGATATGTATTAAGCATATGTGGGTTGCATTCTTCAGCACAATTTATTATTGACTCTCTTTAATCTACTTACTCCATAAAGGTCAAAAATCAATAAATAAAATAATAGGTTTCATGTAGGTACTAAGAAGAGAAGCATTAGTAATGGAACTGCAAGTTCCAATAAAGTCCAAGAGTGAAAGATTATATTTGTACTTAACTAATTTTTAATTGGATATTACTGTGGATGTTATTCATCATTCATTTCCTTAAATTCATTCACCCTCTAGTTGATATGCCCACGCATTATCTACAGACACCTGTACAGACAAATGAAAAAATATTGGTGTACCTAACTATACACATATGGGAAAGGCTGCAAAGTTATTCAACCATTTTTGTTGTTACCCAGATTCTGCAAGTTCATGTATTAAAACAAACCCATATCTTTCTATTTTGTAGCTGGCATGTTTGTAGAGTAGGTAATTGCTTCAAATCCAGGGTAATATATGCCAAAGTTTGTTACACAAAGATGCAAGTAATTTTAGCACTAAGGCCGTGCCTGAATATGTCGCTCTATCTTGACAAACAATTATGAAAGGATTAAATCAATACTTAATAATCAATCCCTAAACTCAAAAATACATAAACCGAACATTCTCCTCACATGTGTTATGTTTCTACTATGACAGTGGCAAAAATACTCATTGACAATTGAGTCATTGTCATACTTACTAGCAAGGGTGAAAGCCATAAAAAAACATAACTTATTTTTGCATTTGCTTGCTGTACTGTACTTGCAATAGTGGCTTGCTAATTTTTAACCCCAACATATGGAAAATGTCTCGAACAAACGGAAGGAACAAATGACAAAAGCTTTTTCCGTTTAACCCAGGGATAAATGCTAAGGCCCATGGTTATGTATGAAACCTGAACCAAGGTTCAGTGCTTCTGGTTGTTTACCATACTTTACAGTACTTACATTTAAAGTCTCCATGTGGTGTTGGTGTCAGGTTTAGAATAACACCTCTCCATTTCTTTTGTGGATGTTGTATGAGGCGACTAAGGAATTAGGTTAAGGATTATTTTAGGCGACAGGATAGCAACCTGTCCCTATTAATACCTGCCAACTCAAAACCCTACAAAAATATGCTAGAAGTGGCAACGAAACGTGAAATAGTCATGGTTATGTCAATTTAGCGTTTTGTGTGCTCTACCCATCCAATTAGGGAATACAGGCGTTATGTATGTATGTAGGTACGTATGTACATTTAAATGAATAGCCCATGTGATAGGTATCAGGTTTAGAATAACACGTTTCCATTTCTTCCGCGGATGTCATAAGAGGCGGCTAAAGAAATAGGTTAAAAGTACTTTTTTAGGCGACAGGCGGGCAATCTGTCATTGTTATACTTACTTATCTCTAAACTATAAACCTAAAATATGGTAAAAGTGGCTACGAAACGTGAAATAGTCATGGTTTTGTTTTTGTAGCGTTTCGTGTGCTCTACGCTCTACCTACCCCATTCGGGAATATAGGCGTGATGTATGTGTACGTGTGTAAAATATTCTGTTGTTAGGTACAAAAAACTGTAATATACCTACTGTAACTCTTCCACACTTGGTTAATCAATTATTATTGTTTTATAAATATTTGTCAAGCATCTAAGATTATTTGACCAGTCATATCCCAATTTTACCCAAAAAATTTCAACTTTCCCTAGGTATTTTGCAATTGTCACTAGTGAATTGATTGATCATAAGCCGTCTCGAATAGAGTCGTAGGTTCAAATCCCACTCACGACTCCGAGTTTTTCTGAATTTATGTGCGAAAGCGTTTTTAAATTTACCTACAATGAGCAGGACATTAAAAGAAAATATTGCGAGAAATCCCGCACACAAATACGAGAGAATTTCAAAATAGTGTGCGAAGTTCCCGATCCGAGCTGGGCGGTCCGGAGTTAAGAAGGTGAATGGTCATTTTTAAAGAAATTACTATACAACACTGTGCTGTTTAATGTAAAAAATGTTTTGGAATGTGCAAAGCGATCTTTAGGTACATGTTCCTGTGTACCCTGCTTGACTTAGGTAGGTAGGTATGTGGTACTGTTTTAACGGGAAGGGCCAAACGTTTCCAGTTTCCAGCCGAATAAAAAATAATGTATAGGTTTAAAAAGTATTTCTATTATTCAATGTAGTCTCCTACTACCACTCGTAAATGTTAACATTTATATGCCTACAAAATGCTCGAAAATTGCAATGGCGACCTCATCTCCAGTCGAATAATTTTCTCCCCAAAAGTCTAGTGGCTAGATCAGTTCAGTATCTGTAATATGGGTGGCGGGTTGTTTCAAATTCATATTTGGATATAGCCGCCTTTACAACTGCAGCGGTGAGGACAGGTTAGGTAAGGTTAGGTTACGGATACCTACCTCTTCTGAGTTTACCTTGACATTTAAGCGTTAATGCTTCTCGTAATTGGTTTAAGTTTAATGATCTAGTAATTACAGGCGAATACTTGGGAAGTTTTCCGGGAGTTATGAAAATTGGTAATATTATAGATTTTGACGAGCTTTCTGAATTTCAACTTTGCCATCTCGTATCTTTGCCGCTAACGCCGCCATATTGGAAATCTGGCGCGTAAAAGCAGTTTTTTCACAATATCTCCTGTCTGACTCATTTTACGATAAAACAGTCTGCTACAAAATTAAACTAGAGGCAATTGCCTACAATTTATGTCTTAGTGTCTATTTCATAAAGTCAATAAATAGTTTTGGCGTACGAGCGCCACAAAGTAGGTACACTTCGCAAAATGTGTTGGTAAGCGCATAACTCCTGGACCAATTTGGCTAATTCTTTTTTTTCACTGTTTGTTGAAGTTCAGGGAAGCTTTGGACGGTGAGAAAGTATTAAAAATACCGAAAATATTGATCTCCCATACAAACTTTATCGACTCGAAAAAATAGTAAGCACTGTAGAATTTCAGACATCTTACGCGTTTTAGGTAAAATGGTCCCTACTTTAGCTCAAAAGACGCAAGCGCCGCAGAATTTCATACATCTCACGCTTTTTTGCGAGCAGAATAGAAGTACATACCTATTTCGTTCATTATTCGAGCACTAAGGTCGTTAAGGCGATAGTTCTTTACATATTGTTAATGAATTAGCCCTTAGATATTTATAACTCCCTAAGATACGGCTGTCAAAACCTCTATTGAATGACAAAAGACAAACTGAGTTTTTCGTTGAGTAGTGTTGGAGTACACTTTGTGGCGCTCGTACGCCAAAACTATTGAGTTTATGAAAAAGACACTTAGACATAAATTGTAGGCAATTACCTCTGGTTTAATTTTGTTGTAGCCTGTTTTGTCGTAAAATGAGTCAGACAGGAGATATTGTAAAAAAAACTGTTTTTACGCGCCATTTTTCCAATATGGCGGCTTTAGCGGCAAAGATACGAGGTAGCAAAGTTGAAATTCAGAAAGAGCACGTCAAAATCTATAATATTACCAATTTTCAAAACTCCCGGAAAACTTTCCAGGCAAAACTACCCAATGACTGTAGTATAAGGCAAGCGTACCTATACTAGAGACCGATAGGTACATACTTAAAAGATGGTAAACAATCTTGACGTGTCTTTTTATTTAAACATACACTTCATAAATAAAAATCTTTACATTTTACAATTTAGGTATGAAAAAATCATTTACTTTCATAATTGAATTGTATATTGTAACGTTTTTTTATTTTTAGACTGTGTATTTCAATAAAAAGACATGTCAAGATTGTTTACCATCTTTTAAGTACCTATCGGTCTATAGTATAGTACCTAGCGTTTGGGTCCCAGAACGTCTCGAGTCTCGAAGTCCCGGTTTCGTAATTTCAGCTGTCTCGAGTCCCGCGACTTCGAACTCGAGTTAGCGTTATAATGGCGGGACCACGACCTGGATTTAGTCAATTCATATTGCAATATTTAGTATCAAATTTGTACTATTTGGTACCATTTGTAAAAAAAATTGTACCTCTCATTAAAAGATTGGCAATTTGCATCAGACAAGAGGGATCACATTTTGAGCATTTAATTGATTAATTTACACAAAAATACCCACTTAATTGACTACGACAGTTTCATGTAGGTATGTTTTTAATTTGATAAAACTGATTAATTTCACGTTGTTCCTTTCGTTTAAAATACTATGTTACTTAAGCAGAGTTATTATTTTTTAGCTATTCTTTCGATTGGCATCATAAAAACAGAATGATTTTTTTTTTGACATTTAAGTCGGTTCGATTCCCAGACGAAGCAAGTCTAAAAATTGAAAATCTATCAATGCAGAATTACTAACTTTTAAAAATAAGATAATATCTTAGAGCAAAATACACTATCTACGATATTTAAGGTACTTCCCCTCCATGTCTCATAACTTTGGGACACCCTGTATATAAGAATTGCTCGTTTAAAGGTATAGGATATAGGATGAAAATCGTTAGAGCCGTTTCCGAGATAGCTGGTATATATAGAAATATAGAAACATAGAAATTAATATAGGTAATATACAAGAATTGCTCGTTTAAAAGTTATAGGATAATACCATAGTTTCGTGAGTCTGCGCTGCGCGTTCAGCTAGCTCTCTGAGCACTAGAAAGATGTTTCGCCACCCATTTTGCACTCGCCTTTTTCATATTCACTATAGGTACCTAGTACTGTTTAATCACTTTGTTTGAGACTTTCAATTCGGATCACATCTTTCTCACGTGAAATCAATATTAAAGCCATGTAACGTCATTGTTTTGTAATAATAACGAGTCTATTTCAAAATATGAATCAAAACATATAATAATGAACTTGTTGTTAAATAATATAGATACTTTGTTATTCGTAACTATCCTTCATTTGATCTTGTATATGTTAAGTATTATGGACTTGATGCACTCCCTCGGGGTGCAGTGAACTATGATGAACTATCCATAACTCCTGCGGGTAAATTTAAGCCCTTGTCCTATAGGATACGCGGTTGTAATAGCACCGGTGACGAGCAAGTGTGATGAAAGACAATAAATGGTCATGAATTGATGCGAGTGTGTTACGACCCTTCCTAATATCCATACCTATCTCCGGTTTTACCGTAGGTACGTGTACTTAACGTGTACCTATGAGAGATGGAAAAGTGACAGAATGTTTACCATTGTCACTGTCCGTCACGTAAAGGCTTCAACCGGAGATTGTTTGAATATTGGGAACGCCCGTCGAGGTAGCCGAACGAGGGTCGTTAGATTTGCCTCGGGTGCTCTAACACTTCTGTCCTAGTTGGTAACCAGGAACAAATGCGTACCCGTCAAAAAAGCTTGTATAGGTTTTTTAAACTAAAAATAGTTGTTACTTTTGTTATAAAAGTATTTGTAATTAACAGGGTTGAGGATGAGGGCTCGAGTGCCTCGCTGCCGAGTGTTCTCTCCCCGAGTGCTGGCCATCCTTCTCCTTGCAGCAGCCCTGGGCGCTTACTGCTACTACTACAGTGCGTCCCCGCAGCCGTACAGAAAACCAGGTTTGTTTGTTTGATTATTTAGCTACCTTGCACTAGGTAAGTTTGTGAGTCATCCAATGGAGTCTGAAAATGGTTTTTAATTAATTTTATAATATGGTCCTCAAAGGAACGTATAAATAAATGTTACGGAACTTGTGACATACCACTGTCAAAAACTTATCTAATCAATTTATTGTTCATCGGAATAACAATGTCAGTCAAATATGTTATCTATTCCGCTCATTTCAAGCGACTAATAGGGGTTTTTGGCTATGTTTGAAATATAACTTTAATCAATTCTTCATTATGTAATAAACACGATATATGTATTAGAATTTCCGGATTCTTGTCTGTATTAATAGAAAAAAATATTTAAGTTAAAATTCTCAAACTCGCGCGAAAAATGCTGATTAGAAAATGGAGTCAATCACATGACGTCTGTGACGTCACAGGCAGGTAAACAAAGGTGACAAACTGTCAATGAAACACTAAACACGTAAGCATTGTCAACTTTGTTTACCTGCCTGTGACAACATCAGTCAATCACAGAATTCACATTGCGTTTCGGTCACAGATACATTATTAAAGAAAATTAGAAATTAATCGAACAAAATCCTCTAAAAATGCATATTTTGATCAAAAGAAAGTGAAATATATTTAATTTTCCTATGATCTGTTAGGATGGCCACAAATTATAGTTTATTTTTAGTTTTGTCACAGACCCTATTCGTTTCTTTGTTGTTGTTTTGAAAATATTACTATAGTGATTTGACTTCTTCCGCGTGAAATTTTCGAGCCCTGTTATATCCCACTGCTAGGCAAAAGCGTCTCCTTTTTCTTTCCACTTGTCTCTGTTTTTTGACAGATTTAGTATTGGTTAGTTTTGGCAATCATGGTTACTAAAATAATAAAAATACATTTAAAATGGAAAACTTAGTTTTTATAAAAATCTATTTTTATTGGTATTTGGGTTAGGACCAAAAATTGTATCTGCTGCTTGAGTAAAACCGTTATTACCATAAACTTTTTTCGTTGTCATAGATAGATGTGTATGTGCATTTAGTGTTAACGCGTCTTAAAGCAGGAACAACTTTTTAGTCCTCACCCATTTTCCGTACTTGATTGATAAATTAGGTAGTTGTGATTTAAGAGTCGACACTCGTAGACTGTGTGTTTGAAACTCGGCGCTCCATGCTACACAAGACCACTAAAGTAAATATTGTTAGACCTGAAAATCCATTCGATGCCACCATGTACCTAGCTCTTCCCACGGTGGCATCCGCGTTCCGGTAGGCCAGACGGATCGATATGTTTCCATTCCACAGGCACCTCATCTAACGATACCTCTAGATAATATCTATGTTTACTACTCAATTAAAAACTTGTCTTCTGTGGGTTTAATTTAATTTTGACGTGGTTATATAGATAAAAAAAATCTAACCAATTTAAAAACAATCTTCAATTTCAATTTTTATAATTACTGCTGCCGCGAAGAAACTTTTGACACAAAAACCGCACCTCAATCGGTCCTTCTGTTCCAGTGCTAAGTTTGCAACTGACAGGCACAAAGACACGTAGATACGTCAATCTTAGAGCTGAGACAGTTAAAATTAAAATGACTGATGAAATCATCATTTTCATAATATTAATATCAGCAATTTCGTTTCATATCTTTCAAGTGTTCTGAGTTAGTTTCTGTTAAATTCACCAGTCATGTGTCATGCTTGTGGTGCATAGCTCCTTCTATACGTTGTCGGTTTAGGTAGTTAAAACAATATAAACAATCTTGACATGTCTTTTTATTGAAATACACAGTCTAAAAATGAAAATCGTTACACTATACAATTCAATTATGAAAGTAAATGATTTTTTCATACCAAAATTGTAAAATGTAAAGATTTCGATTTATAAAGTGTACGTTTAAATAAAAAGACACGTCAAGATTGTTTACATTGATTTAACTACCTAAACCGACAACGTATAGCACTGTCTATTATACGATTCGTTCAATATGAACGGTCGAAAGACGGAACCAGGTTTCAAACGCCTCGAATTAAATTTATTTTTAAAATGCCATAGTTTGCCGCAGTGCATAATAGCCTTTATGTCAAATGTGTTATAGGTATAAAGCATAGTGGAGTTAAAGATTTCTTACCTACTAGCATACAAAGTATGGCTTCCTCAAGTGGGTTATTTACCTACAAACCTATAATTGAAAGTATGAAAAAACCTTAGTTGCACATTTTTATCGACTAGCAATTAAGGGAAACATGCAATTTGATAAGGCTTTTAACGAGTTTTATAGCAAAATATATTTAGGTAGGTAGGTACGTATTTTTTAGTTTTATCGGTTTTTATCATACGCCGCACAACACTAATTTTATCTTCAGTCGTAGCCATAGCAGGCCGTTTCTTACGCAGATCATAGGTGAGATTAGTATGCCCATGTTTAATCTCATTAAACCAGTTTAATTAAACAGCGGCACGAGATGGGGCTTCACTGTGAAAAGCTAATTGTATTCAGTGTCGCCCTAGTTTTTGGGCAAACCTGATTGTCCTGTAATAATATTGGGCGTATAGTCTTTCCCCTGTCTGGACGCGGTGGCAGTAATAACGAACAAAAAGTAAAGAAGTTGTTATTTTTACTAACCCTCTTTAATTTATTATAATTTAGTTGTAACTACTAACAAAATATGTACTCAACAAGTTACACATAATAAATGTTTTTGAATTTGAATTTGAATTTTATTATACATGTAGCCCGGTATTTTAACGACTAGGTCCACCCGATACTTAAACGAAACTAATGTTTTTGATGGCGCCAGTGGACCTTTTCTCAAAATTCTGAGTGTTGTATTGGCAGGGGGTGTTCTGGTCAAGATATATTAGGTACAAATGACGGATTCCACGACTGATTGGATGTATCTGTATATCTGAGTATGTGATCTGAACATTGTGGCATTGATACAATCTGTCTTTGCTGAATGTGTTTGCATTGTCATCTACATAGAATTACTAGGCATCATACTTATTATACGAGAACCTGAACATGGGACGTGGGTCCCATATAACATGTTTGATTTATAATAGACAATTTAAGTATATATATTTACTTCGATTGGGAGAAAGATAATCCTACTTATTGAAAGGTTTTTCTTATGTGATGGATGGCATAGAACACTGATAAACACAACTTTAATTGATACTATAGTACACAACATTATTTTTAACAAGTTCAAACGACATACGATATTTTTATTCCGTAAGAAAGGCACACGATCAAATGGGTCACCTTATGGTAAGCGATAACCATTGATCATGAACATCCCCAATGGCATACAGATTGCAGATGCGTTGCCAACCCAGAGCCCTGACGTGTAATGCCTCACGAGGCAGTAATTGTACCGGCTGTCCTATCTTACCCTCCGCTCCGGAACACAACAATGTACCTAGCCTATTAATTATTTAGCTAGGACGTTCCATTAAATAAATGTCCATTTCCCTATCCAAATCACGAACACGCTCCGGGATATTTCGCAGCAAGCATCGACGTACACCATGGCCAGGAAGTATCAATCGAGCCCATCGACTCCCGGCATTCATTTAACTGCCGGCCGCCGCGCACAAGCCGGCCGGGAGCTTCAGTTCCTTTTTATAAAGCAACACGAACAATATCACATGCCGTTGCAAGTTAAATAGAAAGTGTCGTATCTAATTTAATGTAGCAACACATACCTTACGTGATTTTTGACTTTGTCGGGTTGACTTTTAACAGCTCCCGTTTGTTTACCTTTTTTTAATTACCTAAAAGTCTATACTATGGCAACCTGTCACCAAAGTACCCCTGAGCTTTAATCCTAAAAAATATGCTAGAAGTGGCTACGAAACGTAAAATAGGGCTAGTAGTCTAATAGTCATAGTATTTGGAAAACGGGCGTGATGTTAGTAGGGTTGCCAACTATACTGTTTTGAACAGTATTATACAGTTTTTCACTAAATTATACTTTTTACTGTTTGACAAAAAAAAGTATACAAAATACTGTTTTCAGCATCAAATCAACATTATCAATAGCATCGACAATAAATAAGTAAAATACTGTTCGTTTCTCTAAAATACTGTTCAATAATCTTCATAGACCTGAATATACTTTATTTCTTGTAAAAAAAGTCGGCAACCCTAGATGTTAGTATGTAGGTGGGTGAATATTTTCAAATGTACATATTACGCGGCCTTCAGTAAAGAACTATCTAAAACGGTCTAAATTGCTCTAACGA
>BHDV01033809.1:160142-172406 GCA_005406045.1 Adoxophyes honmai | reverse complement strand
CTACGTTTAGCCGTTTAGGCTGTGCGTTGATATGTCAGTCAGTCAGTCAGTCAGTCAGTTTCTCCTTTTATATATATAGATAAAAGTACATCGGATCTTTTCAGGCTTCCGTGCCAGTGAAGAAAAATGGAAATCTTATCAGTATGACTTCGTTCTGTCTGTTTGTTAAATTATTTCGATAAATTTTTAACAGGTTGTTTCAAGGTTTCGTTCAGGCGGAGATGTCATGGGGGTCATGTTGAACAAAAAAAACGGGACGGGTCTGTAAAGTCGGTTTACTGACGATAGTTGAACGTGACAACGTCTTAATTAAAATTAATCAATTAGGGTGACCGCACCAGTAATGGACATAGAACCAGTAATGGACAATGACTATTATTTACTACCCGCTAAGGAAAAGTCATTTGTTTTACAACAATCAATTCACAACTCTATGGTCTTTAAATTATGAATGAAGTGTCCATCACTGGTGCTTGTCAGCTTAAACCGTCCATAACTGGTGCCGTCACCCTACCACAGTATATTCAAACGTGTCGTCGCAATTTAGAGGTAGCTTTTTACACTTTATCTTTTAAAAAAACATTTTAGCTTGCATACCAATTATTTTAAATTAATTTCAACGCCATCTAGCGGCAAACCCGTGAACTCACACAACCCAAGCCTAGCCTACCTTATGCCCTATACGATTCGACACCTTAAAGACTTACGGAATGCTTCCATTTTTCAAAAGTTTTTTTTTTATTTAATTTTATTTTATTTTGAATGATTTACTACAATATATTCATTCATAAAAAAAATATAATATAATTTCATGTCATGTGTATAATACAATGTCATTTATTAAGAAATGATCAATACAAAAATTAACTTAAACTAAATCGATATAAGAGTGAGTTTCAAAAAAATTGTACATAGTTAATTGATTCTTTTGTGTAACGACAATTACCCATACATTTTGTATAGGTAATTTTCGTTACACAAAAGACGCGATCGTGATATTTGTTTTTATTAACCCTTAATTTATGTACAATTTTTTTGAAACTCACTCAAAATGGTTCTTAAAACTAAACATCTCCGCCCTGATTCGTGCCTGGCCTATTCTGAAAATAATTAACATATTTTATAGCATGTATTAAAAAATAAAATACAAAAAGAACTCTTTCGAACCGGATTTGAACCAGTGACGTATGACTTTAGAGTCTACCGCTAAACCGACTGAGTTATCGAAGGCTGAGAATTGGAGTTGAAATTCTGATAAACTTTCTGTAACGTCATTGGTTTAATGGGAATGGGACGCCTAAAATCGAACTCATCGAGGTAACGCCGGAGTAACGCCGTATACGTCTTGTTTTTTGTGTGTGCACTCGGCTCCATCGAATTATAAGACGTTTTCACGTCAAAGATATTGGAACTTGTATAGTACTCGCAGCTAAACAAAATTATCAATATTACCATGAACTCTTTCTTTGAACTTTTTCTTCATGAACTCTTTGAACTTCTTCTTCTGAGTGAGTTATATGTGAACCCAACAGACGTTTAAACTGGGTGCACCTTACCATTTTCAGAGTCTAGTATCTCAAGGACAAGTAGAGTTATAATTTGTACAGAACCCAAAGTGGGGAAGTCTAACCAACACTTTTTTTTTTTTTTTATCTACCTGGTATTTCTTACACTATAATATGATTGTGGGTAACGAAACATCGATCACACGACGGAAAAAACAAATGCATGTAATGTAGGTAAAAGTCCAACAGATATTTGAACATTTACACATTTTAAATGACTCGATCCTGGTGTGTATTTTGTTACAGAACACAATTTCATTCCTGGCGACCTCGATGACCGCAAAAGACCTTTACTGGCGGTTCGTAGAACGGCAGCTGCTCTTCCACAGGAAAAAGTTAGTAAAAAGAAAATTACCGAATTTTAAGCAAATCTCAGCACTCTACGTTCTTTTTGTCTCATTTGGTTTATTATTATTTTCCTCAGGAAATTCCCGAGCGATGTCCAGTGCTGCAAGAAAGCACTGCCGACATAGACACGTTGGCAGTGTATCCTTCCTTCGAATTTCAGGTAAGTACCTACCGAATGTCAAGCTAAGTGAGCAGTGTTTAGTGGTACGAGCATTTTCATAACCTTAGTAATCTAAGTACGTACATCACAGATTATTAAACCACTTGCCGCTGTCTGTGACTTAGCTATATTATTTTTAAAACCCTGCTGACTACTCAATATAGGACTAAATAAATTACCAACAGTGGCAAATGGGTCAACAATTCCTTTTACCGATGGTCCCCTTATAGTTAGGAGGTACATTAATTACATCATTACTTTACTACATTATAATTATTGATACAGCTTCTCTGTCTTTAGTTCCGCTGCCATACTTAACCAGTAGGTACAATCAGCGACACACATAACTATGTATACAATCTTTTAAATTCCTAAACTTCATAAATAAACATTCCCTACGTACGGTAAATTGGCAAGGTGCATTTTACTTTGGAGAAATTTGTAAAGCTGTTCAGTTAAGTGAGTCGCTGTTTGAACGGACAGATTAATTATTTTTTGCTTAAGATATACTATTGCTGGTATAAATAAAGCCTCGTGTTTCAGCCTTGTGCACCACCACTTCACTTAAGCGAGGCTTAAGTGATGAAGCCTTACACCGTTTTTAACCCCAACGCATTTCTTTTCTAGCCTAGTTGGCTGCGTATAAAGGAGTTTTGGGATAAGACCTTTGAAGAACGCTACGAAAAATCCCGCAATGATAGCCGACGACCCAGACTCAAGGTACTAGATTTTACATAGACACATACTTTATGTACATCTCAGAGCAGAAACAAAGAGATGTGGTAACTAGATTTCCCTATAAAGCAGCGCGTGACATTTGTCAGCGGTGAGGGGGTGTTTAACTTCCCCCACTTCGTTATTATCCATCTGCTGGCTAATAGCAAAACTGCTCATGTAGGTTGATGTTGATACAACTATGTAGTTCAACTATCTCACACTAGTCCCCTTAGCACGGTAGAGCGCGAGTAGAGATACGCGCGAGATAGACTATACCTGTCACTGTCTAATTAGATACGTCAGAAAGTGACGGGTAGACTAGAGTGAGTCGCCGTGCTAAGCCGGTAGATGTCAATAAGCGTAAAATGTAATGGGACGTAATCAGAACTGTAGTAAATGAAAAACAAATTATTATTTTTTATAAGCTTTTGTATGTACTATCGAACCAACTGATTCCTGGCCCACCGCAGAGCGTTGTCGCAATAAACGTAAAAAAAGATTTCCTTTGTCAAGCAATGCAATGTCACTATGACGTTCACTGTGAATAGGTTCTATTGTGGGTCAGGAATCAATTGGTTCGATGGTATGTTTGTATGTTCACAAATCTTGCGAGGAAGGGTTGAACCACTTCCAATAGACGGATTGTACTGAAACTTGTTATATCTACGTAACTTGGATGACAATACAATATTCTGGTAGTGGACTTATGGTGGCCCAGCCTGGACTGTCCACGATGGAGGGAACTCTTCAACCGTTGGTCTGATTGACTTGAATGTGGTGTACATAATCTGGGATGATAGATAGATAGATAGATTTATTTGTCTCTTTTTGAAAATTACATTACATCCAAATTATATGTCAGATACAAAGAATTCACAAAAAGATCGTCAAATGCTGAACAATTGGTAATAACTAATAAATACAATAACAAATTAATAAGATCACAAACATAAAATAAAATAAAATCAAATCACAAAATGTCAAAATCAAAAAATAAATGTTAAAGGTAAATGTCAAAAAGGTAAACAAAAATTGTAATAAAATCTAAAACTCACAATTAGAATACAATGGTTTATCCAACAATGGAAGACAATGAAGTATAGTTGGAAAAAGGTATAGTCACTACAGTCAGCAAATAAATCTTGTATAGAAAAATACATTTTTGTTGGTTAGTTTATTTACTGTTTCGTCTGTGACCAAAAAATCTTACTCCTATGCCCAAGATACAGTGATTTTATTTTTACGCCTTTTAATCATCAATTTTTTTATGAATTTATAGTTATTTATGATTATTTAAATAAAAATCGATTTTAACCAACGTTCCTCAAAAATATGTTTTTTTACAGTTATGTTAGTTTAGCATGGGTGCAAGTAGTAATTTATAATATACTTAAAAGCCACGAATGATCTATTTTCCATTCAGTATAACATTAGACTATTGATGGTCACAGAAGCAGGTCTAAACATTCTCTGTGAAGTCATAATAATTATTACATACATACATACATACATATTCTCACGCCTGTATTCCCAAGAGGGGTAGGCAGAGCACATGAATTCAAAAATTCAGTGCCACGTTTAGCAAATTCAGGGTAACCAGATGGTTAAACGTGATATCGCGGTGACAGGTTGCTAGCCCATCGCCCACAATACACTAACCCTTTCCCATAGTCGACTCTTACGACACCCAGGGAAGAAAGGGGGAGGTGCTGTTCTAACCCGGCACCACACGGGGGGAATAATTATTAATTTTATAAATTTAAAGTTAATCGGATTAATAACTAGATAAAGCCTTAAAAATAATAACTTAGACGCCGCCCACACTGATGACATCAAGAGCTAGTTAAAAATCACAGTGCACAGTTGCTTACGCCAGCTCCTCTTAGTTTCTGCTCTGAGATGTAGGTACATCACGACTGTGTACCCAAATGGGGTAGGCAGAGCACACGAAACACTATATAGACATAACACTTGCATATTTTTTTGGTTTTAAAATAAGAGGTTCTATGGTCTTACCTTACGACACCCACGGAAGAACTCGAGAGCTTTTATTCTAAACCCGACACCATGGGGGAGGGGGGAGAACTAGATTATACTTTACTCAAATACTAATTAGCTGTTAAAATAAACAATCTTTCAAGGCTTGCAATAAAAAATAAAGTAATTGATCCCATTTAAATTCGTATAGTCTTCGCCAATAAACTTGGATATATTTTAAGCGGTGGGGGTAAGTTCGCGCATCGCTTTTTTAAGGTGAAAGCGATTCTTCTTTTAGCGTCAACTTAACACCAAATAAAATTGACGAAGCTTTGCCTCATAGGTTTAAAATAATAATTTTTTTATTGTTATTCCAGGTTATAATGGTTCCGCACTCTCACAATGACCCCGGATGGCTAAAGACCTTTGAACAATACTTTGAAATGAAGACAAAGAACATCATTAACAATATCGTACAAAGCCTGCACCTGTACCCAAATATGACTTTCATCTGGAGTGAGATATCTTTTCTTAATGCTTGGTGGGAAAGAGCACATCCTTTGAAGCAAAAGGTATTACTTACTGTTTTTTTTTTACATTCAGCCTGTATTTCCAAATAGGGCAGGCATAGCAGATTAAATGATGCATATGTTATGGACCAAGTGATAAATTGGGAATTATGCATAATGCCCAATATGAGCGGGCAATGTGATAAATTGATCAAATAATCAAATTGTCCGGGCATTATACATAATGCCCATCACGTTTTGGGCAGAGTAATAAAATCATACTTAATTACTATTAACTCCTACCTAATCTCTTATTTAACCGACTTCAAAAAAAGGAGGAGGTTCTCAATTCGTCGGGATCTTTTTTTTTGTGTTCGCTGATTACTCAAAGACGCCTGGACCGATTTGGAAAATTCTTTTTTTGTTTGAAAGGATATAGTTTCCAGGTGGTCAATTGTCAGCATATCTTGACCTGATGATGGAATATGAGGGAAATCGAGGGCAACCCTCAAATTTTATAGGCACAGGTAATGTTTTTAGTAAATTTTTCAAAGCTACTCCAGTATTTACGTTTGGCAGTAAAAAAAAAATGACTGAGCTGATGATGGAAGGTCAACTCCTTAATGCTTAGGAGTTAAAGGATAATTCTTTCAATACTGAATGCACCTGCAGACTGGAAACTATAATTTCAGTAATTAGTCAGGCCTGCTGGTGATGGAAGGTCACCCTCATTAGACAAATGCTTTCATTATAGGCCAAATTTGAAGTCGGTTTTTTTTGTTTAAAATTATTATGAGTGAAAAATGCACCTTATGTATCCCCCGGTTCGAGGCAGCACGGGGCTCCCCCATAGAAGGTGAGTTGTCGTGGCCTTATCGTAGAATTGTCCACATCATGAAATGCTCGAGAATTTCATGAAGTGGTCTCATTTCATGATGTGGGAAAATACGGTTGACCAGATCATTAAATTGTGAACATTTCACGATTTTGTCATTGTCATCCACGTTTGACCATATTGTGAAAATAGGGTGTCCATAAAATATTCAATAAAAATCTAACAACGAAGGCCAAGGCTAACCTGTCCGAGTCGTATCCGCTCCGAGGGGTCCTGGTCGCTCGCTGCGCTCGCTCGCGCATCATGTGGTTCTAGCCGCTAGAATCTAGCGCCTCTATCGGCAATCGATGTCACTATTCTACGATGTAATCAAATAATCTTGACCATTTTATGAAACAGTTGGACATATCGACAAATGATTTCTTATCATTGATCTGGCCAAGGCATATCATGATGTAGCCAATGGACAATGATAAATTTCATGTAATGTGACCACTTCACAAAATTCTCGAGCATTTCATATATGGACACTTCTACAACATGGCCACGACATAATACACTCTAAAAACACGTACCTACTCCTTCGTGGCCGTGTGGGTGGTCTGAGAACCCGTAACAACACTTCCGGTCCGCTTACTGGCCTGGCGGCCTCTTCTCTCCCCTGCTAGGTGCTGGCGAGGAGGCACGCCCACGCTACGGGGCAGTACGCAAGAATAGTGCTTATAGCCGCTCCGGCCGCATGGTTCGACAGCGTTGTCCGATACTCGGACGACAAGGAATTTTATATTCCACTTGGTCCGACAGTCAGACTACAAGGAAATCTTATTTTCCACCTGGTCCGACAGTCAGACTACGAGGAAATCTTATTTTCCATCTAGTCCGACAGTCGGACCAAAATCTCTCTACTAAATAAAAAAAAATAAAAAAATAGAAAATCTATAAAAGCAAATCATAGGGGCACAGCCACAACAGATACAAATTTAATGAAATAAAATTTTTTGCTCTAATATTATTCACGGAGAAAACAAGGGACTACGTTTGTATGGAGAAGTGACGCGACTCCTATCCTCTTAATCACTTGGTCCATAACCCATAAGCCCATAACACATTCACCTAAAGAATAAAAACAATAATTTGGTTTCGTTAGGCATTGATGAACTTCTTTGTAGGTACACATACCCAATCTTGTACCTCAACCAATAACATTAATAGTATCAATAGCAATAGTGTTTATTCACAGTTGACCTATAAGTTTTTCTTCCATTCGATTTTTAACGTGCTAAAACCAATATATTTTTGTTACAGGCCTTGAGAAAACTTATTAAGGAGGGACGCGTCGAAATAACCTCCGGAGGATGGGTAATGGCCGACGAGGCTTGCACACACATGTACGCTCTGATTGATCAATTCATGGAAGGTAAATAATAAAAAATGCAGTTTCCACACTCATTGCTTTAACTCTTTATTATTTGTTCTCTGAAAGGCGCAGCGCAGACGACAGACTTTTTAGCGATCGAGTCTGCGGAGCAATAAAATTTCTGAATGGCGCGCTGACAGTTTCCATTCTGAGTTTTTATTGCTCCGCAGGCTCGATCGCACAAAAGTCTGTCGTCGGCGCTGCCCCAAAATGGTACAATGTGCAAATATTTGGTTTTCAGGCCATCAGTGGGTAAAAACAAACTTAGGCATTGTTCCGAAAACAGGCTGGTCCATAGATCCGTTTGGGCATGGCCCCACTGTGCCGTACTTATTGGACAAAAGCGGCCTTAAAGGAACAGTAATTCAACGAATACACTACGCTTGGAAGCAGTGGCTGGCAGAAAAACAAATAGAAGAGTTTTATTGGATGCCTGGATGGTCTGTAAAGAAACCGTCTCTAATAGTTCACAATCAACCCTTCGACATATATTCCATCAAAAGTTCTTGTGGCCCACACCCGTCCGTTTGTCTTGGCTTTGACTTTAGGAAAATTCCTGGTGAATATACAGAGTACTCTGCGAAGCATGAGGAAATTACGGTAGATAATCTTCATAGTAAATCCAAGACACTTATTGAAGAGTACAGCCGTATAGGGTCGCTGACCCCGCACAACGTGGTGTTGGTGCCGCTGGGCGACGACTTCCGCTACGAGTACGCGCAGGAGTTCGAGGCGCAGTACGGCAACTACATGAAGATGTTCAGCTACATCAACAGCCACCGGGAGCTGTTCAACGCGGACGTGCACTTTGGTACGCCGCTAGATTATTTTAAAGCTGTCAGAGAACGGCATAAGGCGATACCCACGTTGAAAGGTGATTTTTTTGTCTATTCGGATATATTCAGCGAAGGTAAACCCGCTTATTGGTCAGGATATTATACAACAAGACCATATTTAAAAATTCTTGACAGACAATTAGAACATCAACTGAGAACTTCTGAAATTTTGTTTACTCTCGTTTCTAACCATATAAAACAGTCTAATAACCGAAAATTAGTTTCATCAGAAAAGAGATTAGAGAGATCTTACGATCAGCTCATTAATGCAAGGCGGACTTTAGGACTTTTCCAACACCACGATGCAATAACAGGAACCTCTAAAGCCGGCGTGATGTACGATTACGGAACCAAACTGTTTATGAGTTTATACCACTGCATTCGCCTACAAGAAGCCGCTTTAACTGCCGTAATGATTCCCGATGAGACTTTGCATTCACAAAGCGTTCTGCAAAGCGAAGTGGAATGGGAAACCTACGGTAAACCCGCTAAAAAGCTGGAGGTTTTGTTCTACGATACAAAAAAACTAATCTTATTCAACCCACTCGCAGAAGCTAGAACTGAGATAATTACGATCAGATTGAACACAACAGACGTTCGAGTTTACGACACGCGGCTGCAGCAGTACGTGCTGCACCAAACGACGCCGATAGTGGAGGAGGGCGCCGACGGGCGGCGGCGCCTGAGCGCGCGCGCGGCCGAGCTGCAGTTCGTGGCGGCGCTGCCCGCGCTGGCCGCCGCCGCCTTCCGCCTGGAGCCGCGCGCCGACGGCTCGCGCCGCGCCGTCGTCTTCTGCAACACCTGCGCCAACGCCGACGCCGACTCCGACGCGCCCAGGGTGGGACCCTTTGTTATCAAAACTATGTTGCCGGGTGATATCCAATTGGAAAACTCGGTCATGAAACTTTTGATAGATAGAAATACTGGATTTTTAAGACAAGTATATCGCAAGGACATAATGAAGAGAAACGTCGTAGAGATGCAGTTTGGTGCTTACCAGAGCGCTCAGAGGCATTCCGGAGCCTATCTCTTTATGCCTGATTATGACTCTCCCGAAAAACATGTCCTGCATCAGTATGCTAATTGGAATAGTGTGCAAGACGATAACATTTTCATAGTTTCAGGCCCAGTATCTACTGAAATAACTACCACGTATTTGCCTTTCTTGATACATACTGTCAGGATATATAACGTAGACGACCCCGCGCTTTCGCACGGGTTGTATATAGAGAATGTAGTGGACTTTGAGAGTCCTCCTAAAAATAGGGAAACAGAACTTTTTATGAGAATACAGACTGATATACAAAATGGAGATTTGCCAGAGTTTTATACTGATCAAAATGGTTTTCAATATCAGAAACGAGTTAAAGTCGATAAATTGGGGATTGAAGCAAATTACTATCCAATAACAACGATGGCCTGGCTGCAAGATGACGATACCCGACTGACTTTGATCACCAATCATGCACAAGGAGCATCATCCTTCGAACCGGGGCGCTTAGAAATTATGCTCGACAGGAGAACGCTCTACGACGACTTCAGGGGGATAGGTGAGGGCGTAGTGGACAATAAACGTACAGTATTTCAGAACTGGCTGCTCCTGGAGTCGATGAATGGTTTACAGGGAACGAAAAGAGAAACCAAAGACAAGGAATTTCGCCACTTACATGAACGTCATTTTAGTGCTGACCAAAAAGCAACTACATATCAGTTGCCGTCGCAAACTGCTGACTACATCAGTAGAACGCTTAATTATCCTGTAAACGTTTACTTATTAGACACTAGTGAAGTCGGAGAAATAGAGGTAAAGACCCACCAAGTATTCGTAGAGGATTTTCCACCTGGGATTCATTTGGTGACTTTGCGAACCATCACTGACGACATTCTAGAGCAGTTTCCCAGTTCTTCTTGCTACATGGTGCTGCAAAGGCCTGGATACAGCTGTTCTGTAGGGTCGATGGAGACTGAAAAAACGACAAGTTTCACATCCAAGACATCGTTCATTGGTCTTCGCATCGATAATATTACTGCGGTAAGCTTGACCGGCCTAAAAACTCACAAGACCCTTTTGGGTATGAAAGATATTGAGGTGGAACCGATGGAAGTAAAAACTTACAAGATCCGATTCTGAAGACTGTTAGGTTAGTGATATTGTATTTATGTAAAACTGCCCTCTCTAGGTGTATAGGTAAACGTTACTTGCGAAGAGCGAACTATCTATTTTAACTCTAGCACGGAGTTCGATTGTTTTATACTCCTATTGGTTTTTATTTGATTGATGCCCAGTACCAGTGCGAGATACGGACTGTCATCATATCATAAAAATCAAGGTACCTATTGGCTCAGCCAGTTTTTCTATTATATTTTAAATTAAAAAAATTCTCAAAGCCAAATTATTAAAGGTAAGTGATGACTGTTATCTATTTATATTTTATTATTTTATCTAAAACGGAGGTGGGCAAAGTGAATGAGTTGCTCAAAGATTTAATACTATATTTACGTCCACAAAATATAAGGAAATTGTAAGTAAATCCTCTATAGTTTATATTCTAATATGTGTTTAATGATACCATTTTCGTGAAGACTTTGCATATCAAATGATCCTTAGTTGTCTTATGTATACATATAGTGTTTATTTAAATTAAGTACCCAAAGATTATATCAATTTAAGTAAACTAAGCCCTTTACATAATACATATGCATAGACACATTATAGGGACATAAGAATGTGATCGGAATATCAAAATCTTGATAATCTGTTCAGTATTGGACTGTTTGACCATAACCGAAGATTAAATGTACCTACCTAATTAAAAAAAAAAACATTGCAATAACTCTTAGTTTTAGGAATTAGTTTAATTTGTTTTAAGTGCCATGGTATTTATTTTATTTTAAATGTATAATGATGTGCAGGTAAAGGAACATTCCATATTGTAAAAGAAAACTGTTATTGTCAATCTTAATCCAAACGAAATTAAATTATGATATTATTAGATTAGATTTATGTTGATAACTGTAAATCTATTATGTTAACAGGCTGCTGCTCACGTGAGTAGAAATAGAAGGCATGTTATACAATTGTAGGCACTGCAGCACACTTTCGAAGATAGCTCAGTTGATACTCAAAACTATTTAGTTCTCGTATGCTCATTCTTAACATGTCCTTGAAGCACATGTATGTATGTAGTATTTGATGTTGCTGAAATAGGTTGATTACCTATGGTCAATGAGACGCTCACACAGTTATGTCCTGTATAAACAACTAGCTTTCCGCCCGCGGCTTTGCTCGCGTGGAATTTGGTTATATTGCGGTATAAAGCACAGCAAATTTACATGTTTATATTCGATTTTTTACACCCTTGGTTACACTATTGACGATTACCAAGGATCTCTATTTTTTTTTTCAAAATGAAACGTAGCTTATGTCAATTCGGAAGAATGTAGCATTTTAATAATAGTGATAATTTTTTTTAATCAGCCCAGTACTTTTTGACTATTTCACTACAAACATACAAAAATACAAACAAACAAATCTTTCCTCTTTATAATATTAGTGTAGGTGAAAATCGTAAAGTTTACAAAAAGTCAGTATAACAGTGTCAAATGAAATAAAACTGTGTGCATGCAACCATGTAGATAATTTTTTAAAATTTTAATGATCATATTTTTTTTTAATTGTGGACGTGCGATAAGCCGTCATGTAAATAGATACATCTTAATTTATTAATACTTAAAAAAACAGTTAGTCGCCTACCTTATTTACATAGTTTTGCGGGACATAGCTATTTGAAAATAAACTGTTCATTTTTTTATCATTTATATATGTTATGGACCAAGTGATTAATGCGGGCATTATACATAATGCCCGGGCATTATTCATAATGCCCAGCTCTAGCGGGC
>BHDV01033809.1:126642-156022 GCA_005406045.1 Adoxophyes honmai | reverse complement strand
ATATAGGTACTTGAATCTCGGTTGACCAAACCTATATTTACATTTTAAGGATGATATAGAATGATTCATGCGCTCACGTAAAAGTCGTTAGCATCAATCATAAAACAAACATTTAACTTGCAAATTCAGGGGTGTAATGATAATTTGATGCGCATTTTTACTTAGGGAGTTAGGTAGGACGTATGAGTTCTGTTTTTCTATTTTATTTTTGAAAATTTACTCTGAGCTTTAACGTTAAACGTATCTATTTATAAAATGTACTATGGAATATTTATTCCTACTTTCTCTTTTAAGCCAAATAAACCGATATAATTAAGACGACCAAATTAATGACTGCATACCCAGTAGGAACTATTGTACAATAATCATGAAACGGTATAAAAACTGCAGAAAGTTAGTTTTTTTTTTTAAGAATTACGCTCTTGTCGGTGCAGCATAATGCCATTTTATGCGGTCTTTGGACAGCTGTCCGCCTTTCCGATACGACACCTATGTCTTTCACTTTCTACTTGACCTGGTCAAAATAGGTCAGTCTTGGCTTTCCTTTGCCTCCACTCCCTTCCAATTTCTACTAAAAAGTTTAAAAAGAAATATCCTAACCAACAAAAAATATTTTTTAGATTCAACCTTTTGCTGACAGAATTTTTAGCAACTTTACTTCATTGTCATCTATCCGAGATATTTTAAATTAAAAGGATCAACAATTGAAGTTTCCCGACCTACGGAGACGTTCCCGGCTGAGCCACCAGAATTCTGCCAGCAGATTATTATAAATTACTATGATCCGATTTACACAAGCACACAAAGTTTCAGCTCAATGGTTAAATGATCCAAACCCGGGTAAATGGATCAAATTCAACTTGATTCATTTGATTTTGCACAAACAGATGAACATCATGACAGATGAAACTAAAACGCTTAGTAAAAAGCGTTCGGAATTTAATCAAACTAAACGAAGTAGGGCAATGCAAACTTATAATAACTTGGCTTCTAGCAGCTGTCTAGACAATTTGCCGCCCAAATCGAAGACGTATTAGATAAACGGCATATTTATCTTGACACTTTGCCTTTAGGTTAGATGAGGTCGTGACCTGGTGGCTGACAAAAGGATCTGGTTCAAGAGTAGGTACTTACTCCACAACTTTAATAACAATATGCGAAGCTTTTCAAAAGAATTCGCAATCTCGCGTCGTTCCAGAGCGTCTAGTGTAATCAAAACGGCCATGGATTCGATTACGATTTCGTTTGTGAATTCACGCAAAAAATTATAGAGACGTGTCGACCGCGGCAGTTGTTGCAGCGTTTTCATTACACTAAACACTCAGGTTTTGAGTAGGTTTGGAAAATTGAGAATACCGTGTGTTAAATTAGCTAGAAAAAGTTTGTAGAGCGTTTAAACAAAACTACAGGATACTTAATCATAGTGAAACAAAACGGATACGCTCACGCCTTTATATCGAGATTAGTTCGACATTTTTCAGGGCTATGTTACGCGAAAAGTCTCTGCCGCGCTACGTTGCTCCCGATAATGGGTAGCAAACTGGTCCGAAATATGTCGAACTAACCTCAATATAAAGACGTGTATCTGTTTTATGTCAAACTTGTGACACGTTATTATGTTTTATTAAATTAGTTATTTATGAGACTGCTGCATAATATTTAAAAGGCATTATCATCTAGACATCCATTGATTATCATCTACTTCTCCATCGAATACACTTTTTTTTTTACGACCAACATTTGCAAACTTGACATTAATACTGTAATAGAAAAAATGGTTACCTTATAAACGTTGTAGTATGATATGATGGCGTCGCAGCACGTGTACAGATCGTTCAGGATTTCCACCACCTACGGCAAAAGAGTAAATGAGCATTTTATCAAAAATTCAAATTCAAAACTTTATTTATGCAAATAGGCTCCTAAGAGCACTTTTACACGTCATTTTTGATTTTACCAGCGCTTCGGAAAGACCATCATTGCCAAGAAGAATGCGCCGCAAGAAACTTGGCAGAAAGTCATTTTTTCAAAAAAAGTTAATTACAAAAAATATATTATATATATTACAAAAAAAAAGGGAAAATTGACATAAAAGCAATCAGTGTAATTAATGTGGAGGCAGGATATTTAAGTAAAATCATGTATCACTGATCCAAGGGCCAAGGCAACGCGCTGACGCAGGTTTTCATGCCATCATGTCCTGTTCTGAAAGCAGAGCGGTACCGAGGAACGATTGCCTACGCCACGAACCCTTACGGGACGCGTCACTCCAGCCTCGGGCCAGCAACACATGCACCAATTATCTATATTACATTAAAGGGAAAAATAAAAAAATAAAAATAAAAAAAGTTTTGCAAATAAGTAGGTATCATGGATTCATAACTTATTCTGAATATTACAAATTTATGCTTGTTGGCTTTAAAATCACGGGTACTGTGGATTCCAATGGGACATAAATGTGTCTACCTAACTTTTTTTCGTTTAAACTTCTATTTCCTCTTATTTTTGCCGTTACAGTATGAAGACATAGAGGGTACTAAACTTTATGTGCCCACAAACTTTTTGAGAATTGCTTTTGAAATAATATTTATTTAGACACGTGTTCCCACATAACAACAACACACGACAATCTACAATGAAAATGTTGTTAGGCTTACAAAATATCCTTTTTAAATGCGTTTAACATGAAATAATAAATGTAACGTTCGCTAATACGCGCTCTACACTCGCGACGCGAACACCCGCGAACGCCCGCGAAAGCCGCGAATCGCGAGAGTAGATGTTGTTCATGCCTTCGCGTTCGCGCTTAGTTATTATGCGTGAGCCGCTGCGTAAATTCACGCCGTGAATTCTCGGTGCGACTTCGCGCCGCGAGTGTAGAGCGGGCTTTAAGCTTGAAGCGTGTTATATCCAGAACACGTTTACACGTGTTTACATTCAAGTGATTCCAATTTATTCCTCTTCCGTGTCCTTATTCTGATATACAGCCTTGGCTGGTTTGGGCTTCTTACTACTAAATTTCATTCTAACTACCTTTTTACTAATATTCCCCATTGTAGAATGCCCAATTTTTCATTATTAAAATAGTCGAATAAGGATCTAAAAAAAAATCCGTTAATTTTAACTATGA
Organism: Adoxophyes honmai; assembly: GCA_005406045.1. NCBI lineage: Eukaryota > Metazoa > Arthropoda > Insecta > Lepidoptera > Tortricidae > Adoxophyes > Adoxophyes honmai. Next base: position 152,892 of record BHDV01033809.1, on the reverse strand, counting down.
GTCCAAGATTTCAAAGCCAAAGGACTTTGGCTAATGGCTAAAGTTTTGAGTGTGTATTTAATGACGTTCCTTGTTGTAAACTAAGGAAATATTTGTTAGTACCTAACCCCTCAAAGTACCTATTTATTTTCATGAAAAATGAAAAAATAAATGCAACCAACAGCTAAAAAAAAAAAAGTCATTGAAAAAAACCGGTTCAAACATTAGACTTTTCTATGGAAAATTCCGTAGGTACTTTTGTTACTGAACCTATTAATAAATATCATATTTTTATCATCCTTTTCACGAAAAACCACGTTTTAACTGATCCCAATAAAAAGGATTTATGAGTATAACGTATTAATAAAAACGTTCATGACGCATTACATTGAGGGTATGTTCTGTTTGAAGCCTTTTAGACGGCTTTTATTACCCAGAAGGTAGGACAAAAGATTTTATTTGGATGTAGTAAAACCAAGCAATAATAATGCAAGGTTAAAATGACGTGTTTGTATTGCCCGTTGCGTTTCTAATTTATCTCCAGTTTCTTTTGTATCGATATCAATCAACATCGAAATAAAAATTCTATTTATGGAAACATGCTCCTTTACGCGTTTTTTGTTTGAGTCTACAGGCACTTCGGAAAGACCATGATTGCCAAGAAGTGAAACTGGACTCAAAGACATTTTTCCTATAAAAATCATCAGGTACAATAACAACTTTAACACGCATTTTAAACGTCAATTTTGTTTTATCAATTTAACCTTGTTCTGATTATCTCGAGCTATTCGGTGAAGGAAAACATCGTGAGGAAACCTACACACAGCGACGAAGTAATTCAACGTTGTGTGTGAAGTTCCCAATCCGCACTGGGCCCGCGTGGGAACTATCGCCCAAGCCCTCTCATACTGAGAGGAGGCCTGTGCCCTGCTGTGGGACGTATATAGGCTGATGATGATGAACCTTGTTCTGAAAATCGTGAACAAAACAGTACGTCTAGTGCGTTCAAAACGATCATGCAGTCGTTAACGAAATCGTTTGCGAGTTATTGCGGAATTGTACCTATGGAGACGTATCGAAAGCGGCAGTTGTGCAAACGTTCCGCTGGTGGTGCTGTCTCAGTTTCCATACAATTATGCGATAACTTGCAAACGAAATCGTTAACGACTGCATGATCATTTTGAACACACAACGTACAGCAGGTGATCGTAAACGCGCGCCTACAGCGGTACAGACTCGTAGGCGCTAGTAGCCTCTACGTTTTGATCCGTTCCTTTGCTCCTCCACCGCCTTTCGTACGCGCTTTAAACGAGCTGCGTGCGTACTCCAAACGCGCGTTCGCGTTTTACGCGAATTTGAATCTATACTAAACGCAAAAATCAACATTTACGGCGAAGGCGACATGCGTTTCAAGAACGCGCGTCGTCTGCGAGTTTTAAATATGCCGTTTGCTTGAGTACTTCCGTGCTCCAAGAATTACAGTGGCATGTTACGATATAATATTTCATAGCATCGACAAAACGCGATGAAGCAGGTGATATTCAAACCTCGGAAGCACTCATCAATTCCCCGTTAGTGCCCATTTGCGCGTGAAGGAACATCTTAATAGCGTTTTGTGACCTTTACCTGAATTCCGGACTGCCGTGGTTATTTTACGTTATATACAAGAGACAACTTGAGGAATTTCAAATACTAGGCCGTCATAAGCTTGTTGGAGGGACTCAGTTACCTCGTGGGCTTAGACGGCCTTTGCAGAGGAAATAAGGAAATAACAAAGCTCTTTAGGAATTATCTAAATGCTAGATCAAATAAAGCAAATCGAAATGTTTCAGTCGTTTTATGTTTAAAACTTTAACATTACTTTTTGGATGCTGATTAAAAAAAAGGACGCTAATTGCCTTTTAGAAACGATGCAAAAACAATGTCATTGAAACTCTCCTACTGTTGCGCGGTTACATTTTGGCGTAGTAGGTACTACTGACTGATAGTATTTCTAATAAGTACAATGTTAATGTATAATGCTCAACATTAGTAATTACAGCCAGGGTCGCCGTCATCGGAACGATGAGGAGGACTATATATATATACTACTGACTGTTACCTATTTTGTGCCTTCGGGCCGATGTAAGTCTATTAAAACTTAGAAATATCCATGTTTCTGTTTTGATATTAATTGTGACATAATGTTACTGTGAAGATAAGATTCAGTAAAAATGGTAAAGGAAAAAAAGCATTGAAAAATCGCGAATGGAAATTTTGCGACAAGGAAAAACTATCCTGATAATTTGATTTAAGTATGGTAGAGTTTAAATCTGGTAGTAATTTTAGATTAAATACTTAATTACGTTACAATAGTCAAATAGCGAGTTTTAGTGACGTAGGTATAATAACGTTTTTAGAAAAAATACATTCTTGCGGCATTCTTCTTGGCATTCATGGTCTTTCCGAAGCACAGTTAGACTAAAAAAAGTGGCTGTGACATACAGACGGACGGACGGACAGACATGACGAATCTATAAGGGTTCCGGTTTTTGCTATTTGGCTACGGAACCCTAAAAAGACGCGTAAAGAGCTCCTTGTGAGAAACTTGCATAAATAAAAATTTGACTTATTTTTTTTTAAATCACAAAGTTTTACATTTTCCTGGTAGCTACTTCAAATAAGACAGAAAAAAATCACAACTGAAATTGCTTTATCACTTTAGACCTGCCTTTGCTTTTCAGAGGGGAAAAGTCATTATTAAATTATTAAGTCGGGTGGTGCCTCTTCTCAGCAGTCGGAAACTTTTCAAGCAAGTAATTCCAACCGAATCATTAATTAAAAAAGGTAAAGTAAAGGTAAAGGTAAAGTCACACCCATGCAACACTTCCACGTCGTGTAGCCAAAGAGGTCTGAAAGACGTAGGTATAATATTTCGGGTATCCCAAAACTATGCAAGATGGAGGGACAGGTACCTTGAGTAAATTGAAGACAGGGCGCTTTGCTCGGAGCAGTCTTTATTTTATTTAAAAAAAAAGTAAGAATTGGAAAGGCTTATGTCATGCTTTATGTGATAGTAGGTAATCCTACCGACTGTTTATCCACTGCTCCGAAACACAACAGTACGAGCAGCTTTACGGCAGGATAAGCGGTTAGGTTCCAGACGGATCCTGCACGAGTCCGCATATATTCACATAAAAAAACTGTTACGCCAATAGACGCCGCGGACTGTACTTTTTTTTTAAAAGGTCCCGACACACTCCAGCGCGGAATCGCAACGCGTCTTCAAGACTCGCTTGCCGCTTGTTGCTCACCTGCATTGGTGTGTTCGTGGCAGCCAGCTTGGTGAAGCCGACGATGTCGCTGAAGTATATCGTCACGCACTCGAAGCTCTCGGCTTGGACCCTCTCGCCTCGCTTCAACGCCTCCGCTACAGTCCTGCTCGAAAGAGACGTTCAACTTAAAGAGAATCATAATTAGTGAAATAAATACAAAAAAATCCGAAAAACGTCACGAGGGTTTTTAGACGTATTTGCGGTTAATGCCCAACCACCCTGTTTAAAGCTAATAAGTACCTCGGTAAATAAGACATACATACATACAGTCACGCCTGTATTCCCAAATGGGGTAGGCAGAGCACACAAAACGCTACATAGACAAAACGATGACTATTTCACATTTTGTGGCCACTTCTAGCATATAGGTACTTCTCAGGTTTTAAGGTGGCAGGTACAATAGTGACAGGTTGCTAGCCTGTCGCCTAAATGTACCTTAACCTATGTCCTTAGTCGCCTCTTACGACATCCACGGAAGAAATGGAGAGGTGTTATTCTAAACCCGACACCACGCGGGTAAATAAGAGATACCGACAAAAAAAAGCAATCCTTCCCTTTCTTTCAAGAATATTGTCAGAATAGACGTGAAAAGGTCAGGATAATAATATGTTTAAAGTAAAGGGGCTGTTACTTTTATTGCGTCAAACCGTCAAACATTTTTTATAGGGTTGCCAGCACCAAGACTAAAATGGCGGTAAATTTAAATCTAGCGTTCTTTAGTGTAATGAGACGGCTCATAGGCACTGTCTCTAATTCACCCAAACTTCGCGCTGAGCGATCGTTTAAAAAACATTTTGACAATATAGACTTCAGTTGGCTACCAGGCTTTGAGTTAGTGGCAAAAACTTAAAAGACTAATACTTAAAGAAGTATAAATGGCGAGATGCGTGATTGAGGCCGTTAGAGAAAATGAATGGAATTAACTTCGAACTTCCCAAGGCTGAAACGCAACGATTGAAGACTCAAACCTATTTTTAGCTGTGACTAAATATATTTTCGACCTCAAAAGCAACTTGAAGTTGGAAAGGCAAACATTAATTTGAATATTCACGACTGAATGTGAATAAGATCTAAAAGGGTAGAATAAGCACGCACGTCAGTTTTTTTAAGATAGCTCCTAGATGAAGGGCTACGGGCTAGTTCTAGCTGGAAAAGCTACAGACGAACTGAATTCGATTTAAGACTTGAGGTAGCCGTATTTTTTATTACATGTTAGGTACTTTCACATTCGATTATTTTACTTTGTTATACAAACATACATAGATACATCACGCCTGTATTCCCAAATGGGGTAGGCAGAGCATACGACGTGATACATAGATTAAACCATGACTATTTCACATTTCCTGATCACTTCTACCATATTTTTAGGTTTTAAATGGATAGGTCTGTAGAATGCTAGTCTGTCGTGTCGCCTAACATATTTCACCTATTTATCCTTAGTCGCCTATTACGACATCTACGGAAGAAATGTAGAGGCGCTATCCTAAGCCCGACACCACACGGTAAAGAAATGGAGAGGTGTTAAGTATACTTCATTAGATTAGGTACTTAACTAAAAGTAAACAAAGTTTATGTCAGATTTGACAGGTTAAGAACGTTGTTTTTTTACTACCTACCTTTTTTCGGATATACAAAAGTTTAGCAAAGGAATCTTACGTAATATTTATTGATCTCATGAATGTTAGTGTACTAATTCCGATTGTTTCTGGTATTAGGTAAATTTAGGCACCAACAAATTATTTTTCTTTGTTTCCTTCCTTTGCTAAGCTTTTTAAATATCCTGTCAAATCTGACATAAAGTTTGTTTACTTTTAGTTAAGTATCTAAACCGACAGATTATAGTGTTTATGTCTTAAATATAACCTATATCAAATGCCTAAGTCAGGACATTGTGGGCAAACAAAAATACACAGGTTAATCGCCTGCTTGGCTAATTTACCTCTTGACTCCAAAGCCTCACGTTTCCAATGGAAAAGGGGTTTTATCAAGAAATTCGAAACACGTTCACGGTTGGCGGTCATGAAACTTAAAACAAGCCGGCGGCGTGACTTGAGTTTTTGTGCAAATTGATTGTGCAAAGTTTGCTGTTGGCGCTAAATTTCTCTAGGGGACGAAATGATGAATTGCGGGGACCTCTTTACGCACTACGGAGGTTCAAGGGGACATTAATCCTATAATGATCCATTGGAAGGCTCTTGAACTAGCATAAAGGTGAGGTTTTAGATTTACTTAATCGGGTGGCTTTTGTTTCCTTTGTCTTTGGGCTAATTGAAAACGTAGCTTTTTTAATACATCGTGTCATGGTCTTGTCTATGTAGCGTTGTGTTTGCTCTGCCTACACCATTTGGGAATAGAGGCATGATGATTGCTCTCTTCCTACCGTGAGTGAAGGAGAGTCCTTATTAAAAACCACAGAGTAGTTTATTACTACGTATCAGAAAGCCTACTCCCTAACATGTTTAGTTGTAACATATCACACCTCATGAGACCTCGCCGGCGGAGCCTACCTGATCTGTGGAGACCTCTGAACGCAGCTCTTTACTAGTTATAGTTACCTTGGCAGCATCCTGTGCAGCAGGTCGTCCGTCCTCCGCTTCTCCTGCAGCAGCTGCTCAGTCCTCGCCGCCACCAGGGCTTCCAGGTTGCAGGCGTACTTCTCCATCATGGCCAGCATGTTGTCGAAAATGTTCGACTTCCTGCAAATAAACAGATAATTTAACCCTTGAAAGAACTGATCAGCTGCGAATCGGAGTCGCGTTCGATGGGTTACATACATACAGACCCACTAGAGAAACAATATTGGCCACCCAGGCCCGCAAAAATTTTGTGGTTTGTCACTTACTAACGTCACCGTCACTGTCACAAAAACTGAACAGAGCCAATAACCGTAGAGAAAAAGGCACTAGCCTAACGCGCGATCTTGGGCCGGTCAGTAAGAGCACAGCGATTGCCTTGATGATTTGGTGGAATCGTCTCCGAACAACCAAAATGACATTAGTACTCTAGTGGGTCTGTCCTCTATGGTTACATACATACAATCGCGCCTACGTTACCACAGGGGGTTGGCAGAGCACACGAAACGTAACGATAACGCCATGATTATGACTTCACACTTCGCAATCACTTCTAGCATAATTTTAGGTTTGAAAACATATAGGAGAGATAGTATAATAGTGACCGGTTGCTAGCCTGTCGCCTAAAACATACCTAATCCTATTTCTTTAGTCGCCTCTTATGAGATCCACGAAAGAAATGGAGACGTGCTATTCGAGATCCAACACCACACGGGTAACACCCGTAAGGGGTAAGATATTAACCCTTGAAAAAAACCGGCCACATTCAATGTCCACTGAAAAGGTTAAGAGGTTAGAAGAAAAAAGTTTCAGCAGTCGCTGCAATAAATCGCTTCTTATCCTCTAAAATTACATAATATATCATTAAATATTATTTATTATTTCTCCTTGTTTTCAATCTGTTTCTTCATTGCTCGGGCATTTTCCTAGAAATGAGGGTTGGAATCGATTTAATAAACTAAGGCTTTGCACGTAACAAGTGAATTCAAATAATGAGTTGGCACTTAATAAAGCTTTAGGTGGCTTAAGGGTCAGTTGCCTGGGAATTGTTTGCGAAGAGTTTATTCAACTTGTCCGTCCTTAGGTAGATACAAAGATACATACATCACGCCTGTATTCCCAAATGGGGTAGGCAGAGCACACGAAATGCCACGTAGACGAAACCATGAAAAATTCACATTCCATGGCCTCTTCTAAAATTTTTTTTTTTTTAGGCTTACCTACAATTAGCAATTAGTGACAGGTTGCCAGCCTATCGCCTAAAATATACCCTAAAATATACTTAGTCGCCTCTTACGACATCCACGGAAGAAATAAAGAGGTGTTACTCGAAACCCGACAGAATAAAAAGATAAGATGTGCTCATTGCGTATGCAAAAACTAGGTATTATATAGAGAACTAAATTTCGTTTCGATATGTCGGAGCTACCGGTTGATAGATACAAAGTAAGAAATTTAAAAAGAAAATTGGGAATGTCGTTTAACTCAGAGTTATTCAGCAGATTAAACACTGCTGAAGAAGGTGGGGGTAGTTCTTGAAAATTATCATTCCCCTGGCTTTACTTATTTAAAAAAATCGACCTATTTGTAACTAAATACAACTTTGATTTAATAATATATGTGTAATCATGTTTCTTGAATAGGCCTCACTCTCTGTTAATTTGCCTATAATTAGCTAGGTCAAAAACTATTATTATCATTAAGTAAGTATATTATGCCAGGGGAATGAGGAGTCTCAAGAATTACCCGGTTGCGGATAAAACGGATACTCTTATTATTAGACATTGTATATCCATGCATGTGAGGCTGATGCATTTGTTTTAATTTTATTTAATTTTATTGTTTTTTTTATTGTACATAATATGAAATGAATTTACTTACTAACTTTGTTTTTAAGCCAATGTTACTAATCAACTATGGATGTTGTCCAAAATCAAATAAACAATTAAAATTATTCTCTTGTCCACAATTTACTCATCAATAAACAAAACATCGTTATTAATATCACCATAGACAGTCTATCGGTTTACTTTAATTTACTAAAAACAAACATGCCTAACCACCTGAACTAATAAAGCTGCCTATCAAGGGATTCAAGGCAATCCTATTCAGAAACAAAATCAATAATTAATTAAGTTAATAATACTTTTGGTATAGACTATTAATTTTACGATATACCCGCCTCAGTTTTAGGTACTTACCAAGCTTGTTAGAGTTATGTACAAAAGAAACAAAATTCGAAGGCTAACTTGCTTATGGGTATAAATACTCGTAGGTATCACGGTCAACATAGTTTAGCTTAGCTTAGCACAGCAAGGCATGAGCAGAGATGCGCGCGAGATAGACTATACCTGTCACTGTATATCTGATGAGAGACCTCAGAGAATGATAGATAGTCTAACCCAGGAGTTCCCAATCTTTTTCAGCCCGCGGCGCACCTACAAGTTTAGAATTTTGTCACGGCGCCCTACCCTGTGTATTTGAAAAAGATACAGTAGGTACAAATAGGCTCAGATAATAGTAGTATTTAGGTTGAGAGGAATAAAAATGAAAATGTGTAAGTGTAAAAATGAAAAAGGTTTCGGATAATGATAAAGAATCGGCTCACGGCGGCGCCCCTCAATACTTTCTGCGGCGCGGCGGCGCCCCAGGGCGCCGCGGCGCACAGTTTGGGAACCCCTGAGTCTAACCCTAACCCGCGCGCGTGTCGTCTCGCACATGTTGCTGTGCTAAGACTACACATGTTTTAGGTTTACCTAAGACGGTTTAAAGTATACCTAAGTATATCATGTCACGGCCACTTGCACTATTTCAAGATGCAGTACTTACATACTCGGCCACAAAGAACGCACAACGGCGTTCTCATCCAACTGTACCTAAACGTATCTCCTTACTCGCCTCTTACGACATCCACAGAAGAAATGGAGAGGTTTTACTATATCCAGACACCACACAGGAAGGAATAAGACTAATTTTCCATAAATAATGATACGGAACCCTTCGCGCGCGAGTCCAACTCACGCGTCATCGGTTTTATTTTGTAAGAAAAAAATATGTACCTTTTGCGATTCAGTAACGTAGGTTACAAACAATACAATCAACCACTGATACTGATATCTAGTCTCAACTATTATACATGGTGCTCGTGAGCATTGCGAGAGATTTCAACCACGAATTCCAGAGGCTATAAGAAGTAATAAATGTTATAATGAACTTAGGTCGAAACACGATTTTTTTTTATAATTTTCATACATAATAATTGCTAATGTCGTATAAACGTGCCTTAATAATAGTAAAAAAAAAATCGTGTTTCGACCTAAGTTCATATAACATTTATTACTTCTTATAGCCTCTGGAATTCGTGGTTGAATCTCTCGCAATGCTCACGAGCACCATGTATTCTGAATGATTCAGACAGTAAAGAAAAAACAGCTGGAAAATGGCTTACTAAAGTTTGTGAAGACGATGAAACACGATACGCGAGTAACGTGATACCGACCTAGAAAGATAAGCGCCAGACTGCCTACCGAAAATCTGTTGTGTACACATCACCCGCGTTAAGGGGGAGTTAAGCCGCGTTTACACTAGGGGACATTTTGTCCCGCGACTATATAGGACGACACAAAATTCATTTTCGGATTCATTCACGGATTTACATTTCCACTCGTCAATTTTAGTATTTGAGATCAACAAAATAAATAGACTATAGAAACTATCGTAAAAGGACAAAATGTTGTGTCACGGTGCAAAGTATATAGACCCACGGACCTTCCTTTTGTCCTAAACCGTACCTACGTACTGAAAAGGGACATGCATGATTAATTACATACTATTATGTTGGGGAGGTATGTTACTTAATAATGATGGAGATAACGATAATGTCACTTTGAGTTGGAAGGATATTACTAACGCTTGAGTAATTCTTATCCCAAGATAATCTAAGTTATCTAAAGTCGATAATTGGGTTGGTTCCGGGCTGCGTTAGCTTTTGCTCTTAACATTGTCTAAGTAGGTAGGTACTTCCTTAATTTCAGATGTAGAACTAGTTGCTAAAGTCTTTTTGATATAGCTTGGCGCGGTAACACTAATTTTCCTTTTTTATTGAAGAGATTGATGGAAGCTTGCTGTATCAAAAATGTGGTTGTTCGGAAATCTGATTTTAATTATCGATACATAGAAAATTTAGTATTAGGTACTTATCGGAATACGGTATAACAAAAAGCCCGTCCATTCGCCACCATGTACAGTATGTGCCCCCACTTACCTATCCAGGCAATTCGGTGTTTTGAACGCGCACCACTACTAATACAAAGTTTGTCTAACTATTTTTAGCGAAATATTAATATCATGAACTACCTCATTTTGATTTTGCTAAAAATAGTTAGACAAACTTTGTATTAGTAGTGGTGCGCGTTCAAAACACCGAATTGCCTGGATAGGTAAGTGGGGGCACATACTGTACATTTAAATCATAATGCATATAAAGATATGCCGGCAGAACAGACTTCCTATACATTAGTATCAGTATCCGTTGAAAACCCAGTCGACAGAGCCGTGTTAGAGGCCTGTACCCCCATGACGTGAGGAGGAACCGATCAGGCAATCACCGTCCGACCAGTCACCAAGCGACCAATCACTAATCACGGCGAGAGAGCGATGCGAGTGCAATACCAGTAAAAGGTACTTAAATTACCAATGCTCGACACTGACCCAATACACGGCACTTGCAACCTCATGTCATAGTAAGACAGGTGACAGATATGGGTGTCGCCTACGTACCTTATAATCCTCGCACCCTCCTTCTTCGACATCGAAATCTTGTAGCAAGGTGCGAGTAGAAATACGCGCGAGATAGACTATACACCGTCCAATTAAAAACGTCAGAAAGTAACGGGTCTACCGATAAAGCCTATAGATTTCGTCTACTTACATGCCAGCATGCATATCCTTCAGGCGCAGGCGCACAAGCCGCAAGTCGGGCCGTCGGTCCGGCCGCTCGCTCCAGCAGGCGTTGAGCACGGCGAGCACCGAGGGCCGAGCAGCCAACCCGCTCATGGGAGGACGGAAGAGAACGCCTCCAATTGGCTGGCGCACGCGACCTATTATTTCTGTGAAACAAAAGAAAAATTGATTAGATGTTACCATAGAGTACAGACCCACTAAAGTACTAATGTTATTTTGGTGGTTCGGAGACGATTCCGCCAAACCATCGAGGCGATCGCTGTGCTCTTAGGCTAAGCGCGCACTACGACTTTTTGTCGCGCGACAATTTTGTCGCAGAAATGCAACGTAAGGGTTTATATGTCATCGCGCGCACTATGATGAAAAAATCAGTATGGACAGCGCTATTTTAAAATCGTGTCGCACGACAAAAAGTCGTTGTGCGCGCTTAGCCTTATAGGCCGGCCCAAGATCGCGCGTAACGTTAGTGCCTTTTTTCACTACGGTTATTGGCTCTGTACAGTTTCTGTGACAGCGATGAGCGAATCTACCCCCAGTAGTTAAAATCTTGCTAAGTTGGATTTCGGAGACTGCACATTACGTTTTTTTTTTAAAGAGGGCAGGCAGAGCTCCGGTTCCGGTGCTGAATACTAAAAGCTTCATTAAGATGAAGTGAGAAGTACACAGTCAGATTTAGAGGAAAGGTACCACCTGTTATAAAGTAAGCGCCTTTTTTCATATTCATCCTTTATAATCTATCTATATCTATATACATATAATAAATCTGTAACAAGTCCGTGTCTGTACATTGAAGATATTTGAGAAAAACTCTTACTAGGGCTATTTATTAGCGTAATAGAACCCAAAACAATCATTTTTAGAATTATTGTCTGTTTGTCTGTTTGTCTGTTTGTCTGTTTGTCTGTTTGTCTGTTTGTTTGTGCGCGCTAATCTCGAAAACGGCTTAACGTAGAAGGTTGCGGTTTTCACTGACGTATAGGCATTTTTTCGGATTAACATATAGGGTATATTTTATTTAAATCGGTTCACAAATAAAAAAGTTACGTCCATTTTAAGAATTTATCAATTAGTGCTTGAAAGTATCGTGGTTGGTTTATAGAAAACTTCAGTGAAAGCATTGAAGTTTTGTAATTTATAGTCCTTTAAAATGATAACATGGAACTTGCATATGAAAAAAAAAATAGATAACACACGAAAAAAAGTCCAACATAAGATGAGCTGGCAGTAATATACTAAACCGTACAAAATAGGGTTCATTTTAAGTTGGACGTTGCACAGGCGCGGCAAGCTTATTATAAAGCGCGCCGCGAGCTCCACCGCGGCCAACCCAAACAACTCAACCCCCTGTACATCTTGGAAGTTGACGCCCTACTGGAGGGCCGTCAACTACGGATCTATGCGGCCTACAGACCGGCGGCATCACCGGCCAACATCACGGCAGAACTTGGCGTGGCATGGCCAACAAGGAAAGGCGATCCACAAAGCCGCAGTCTTGGGACCCAAAGAACAGACCAATTACTGTGTTGCGAGCGGGTCGGAGCAGGTCATATACTTCGCAATTAGCAAGAAAGTGACTGCTGAGATGGTACAGGAGGCACTCTTTGATTGGCATCCGACCACATACCAGTCCTACTAACGCTGAAGTCCACGGCAACCACAATAGAACGGTGGCCGGGAAGACGCATCAACTGGAAAGTGTTCTCAGCAGCTCTGGAGAAGAAATCCCAGACCAGACCGATTACATCCGCTGAGGATGTGGTAGAAGCCGCCAACACACTGGCCGTCAACATCCAGAAGTCGCTTAGTCGAGCTACACACACTGTACGGGAAACAGAGAGGAGAAACTCACTCCCAACCCAGATCCAGGATCTCATACAGCGTACCCGCCAACTGAGGCGGCGGTGGCAGCTGACTAGATGCCCTTCCCTAAAGACCCTGGTAGAAAAGGCCAAAGAAGAACTGAAGTTGCATGCTACAGAGGCCTGGTAGAGCAACATCGCGTCAGTAGACGGAGACGTCTTCTCCATCGACCGGCTGTAAAAACAGCTGAGCGCAACACCGACGCCAACGAGAGCACTGCGAGATCGGGACGACCAAATGTGGTACAAAGCGGAGGACGAGGCGGAGATCTTCGCCGAGTGCCTCGAGAAGCAGTTGCAGCCGAACCCATGGGACGACGCCGAATACACAGCAGCAGTCAGCGAACACTTGGAGAGATACTTCACCCCACCCATCGAGACCCGCCATGACAACCCGGTTATGGTCTCGCCCAGCGAAGTGGAAAGGGAGCTAAAGAGATTTAACCCAAAGAAAACACCTGGCGTCGACATGATACCGAACATGGCCCTGCAACATCTACCGCGATTCACCATCGCGGCGATGACTAGAATCTTAAACGGGGTCACGCGCACCAGCCATTTCCCGACGGCCTGGAAGCTCGGTCGCTTGATAAGGATACCGAAGCTCGGGAAGAATCTACAGAAACCGGAGAGTCATCGACCGATCGCGCTCCTCAGCACCACCACCAAGGTTTTCGAAAGGTTAATGCTAAAACATGTGCAACCACACATGGCACCGCGCCCCGAACAGTTCGGCTTTCGTAGAGCGCGCTTCAGAACCCTGCAGATAACGAGAGTGTTTCAGGAAGTGTCCTGGCCGTTCCGAGAAACAGGAAGGAGCAAGGCTTTCAAGGCCAAAAGGCGTTCGACAGGGTATGGTATGAGGGGCTGCTATTCAAACTATCTGCGTTACCAGCTCCAAGAAGAATCGTCCGCGCTCTGGCCTCCTTCCTAAATGACAGAAGACACGTCGTGACGGTGGAAGATGCTACCTCAACGGAGCGCCGCATCCTAGCGGGCGTCCCACAGCGAAGCTGTCTGTCACCGGCCCTTTATGTTCTCTTCATCGACGAATTTACTGTGATCGGTGACGTCCAACTGGGAGTTTTCGCCGACGACGCAGCCTACTTCACTTCGTCGATGAATATCACACACGCGACGAAAAAGTGAGCTGGTGCATCCCTAGGGACCCCCTAACGCCTATTAATCTAGCGGGCAGGAACCACCAGTAGGTTTTAAATGGGTATGCCTTCCTGTGAGGAGAGCCCTACATAAACGTCGCGTCGTCCCCAAGGCGTGGCGGTATGCGTAAAGCATTTTCCCTTCGCCCAAAAAAATAGGCCGTTTCCCTGGGACTGAAGTGGCCGCCGCCGCCGCACCAACTGCACGACCAAGAGGTGCCGTGGACCAACTCGGCGAAAAACTTGGGCGTAAGCAGTACGTCCAAGAGGTCCCTACCCTAGAAAACTCTACGCATTAATTCTCGCCGGCTCCACGTGTAACATCGTGTACAGAGAAGCTTTATAACTAATTTTTATATCTAATACTCAAAGTTAACTTTTTCCTGTAAAACACCCAAAATATAACCAATGGTTTTGCACGTTCCGAGTTTCACAAAACGTATCGTGTATGGTGTTTTGCGTTTCGTGTATTTTGCTCAGAAGCGTATTAAGTTCACTTTCTTTTCTTGATATTAATTCGTACAAATGAACGGACAGTATCTGAGAATCACAGTTATTATTAAGTATTAGTAGCCAGAGTTAAATCGAAGTCCACGCGGACGGAGTCGCGGGCACAGCTAGTTAGAAATATATATCCCGTTAAATATTGTATTGTTAAGTTCTACTTACCAGTATTAGTTAAGTTGGTGTCGCCCCACGGCCCGTTCCTTCCCAGGATTTCATAGAGTATGATCCCGAAGGAGTAGACGTCCCCCTTCTGGGACCCTCTGGAGGGTGCGTTGGGGTCCCGCAGTAGTTCTGGCGCCCGCCACAGCATGCGGCGCTCCATACGCAAAGCATCCTCTGCATCCGTGCATCCATCTGTACAGAAAATATGACTGGTAAGATATATATAATACTAGCTTTCCGCCCGCGGCTCCGCCCGCGTGAAACTCGGTTATATTGCGGTATAAAGCACAACTATAAGAAAACTTCTCGTTTCAAACGACACACGGCGCCATCGATCTATCATCTATCGATCGGTTATCGATTGATATCGATCTATCGTCGATCGATATCGATCTATCAAGCAAACTATATTTTTGTTTTCCCTCGGGAACATCAATTTTTTCGGGATAAAAAGTAGCCTATGTCACTCTCCGTGCCCTAAACTATCTCTACCTAAAAAATCACGTCAATCCATCGCTCCGTTTAGCCGTAAAAGACGGACAAACAAACGAACAAACAAACAAACACACTTTCACATTTATATATATTGGTACGGATGTTGAACATACATAACGTCACGCTGCGGGGTTGGCAGACATAACAGAGCGCCATTCGCTCCTATTCTGAACGTCTAGTGTATTGAAAACGATGATGAACTCGATATTGATTTCGTGCGAGTAACCGCAAAATTGTATAGAAACTGAGATAGCCGCCTGCGGAACGTTTGCACAACTGCCGCGGCCGACACGTCTCCATACAATTCCGCATTTATTCGCAAACGAAATCGTTAGCGAATCCATCATTGTTTTGAATACACTAGACGCTCAGTACGGATTAGAAACTTCACACACGACATTAAATTAGTTCACCATTTTTTCCTTTACCTTGTGGTAAATATCAAACTCAACTCTCCATTTCTTCCGTGGATGTCGTAAGAAGTGACTAAGGAAACGTTACTGGTATATTTCAGGCGACAGGCTAGCAACCTGTAACTATTATACTCGTATCTGCCAACTTGAAACCTTCGAATATTCTAGAAGTGGAATAATCATGGTTTTGTCTGTGTAGCGTTTTGTGTCCTCTGCCTACAATTGGGGAATACAGGCGTGATGTAGTATGACGTCACAAGCTCTAACTCTTGGCCTTTGACGATTTCACACCTAATGCAAAAATGAATCTATTTTTAACATCCCAACGGAACAATGACTCATTTCAAACGGAAATTATTAGGTACATCCTTCATAATTGTCAATTTAATAACACTTTGGCAACGGGAAAAAACGCTTCGTTTGCTTTAATTCTTTTTTGTCCCCTTTGAATGGTGTGAATGTTTTTTATTTGAAAAATTAACAATAGGCTTTCGTAATGAACATTTTCAGTAGGCAGATATAAAGAAGATTTGAAGTTCGACAGACGGACTTCAGCATCCAAACATAAATATCAACAGTATGGTTTCGGGTTTAAAATAACACCTCTCCATTTCTTCCGTCGTTAGAGGCGACTAAGGAAATATTTTAAGGTATATTTTAGCCTAAAGCCCTGTCATTACTGTACCTATCTCTAAACCTGGAAAATACGCGGAAAATGGCTACGTAACGTGAAATAATCATGGCTCCGACTATTTAGCATTTCGCGTGTTCTGTCAACCCCGTTTTTGATGACTATTGTATCTTAAAACATCGTCCACGATTCCAAAATGGGTAGGCAGGGCGCAAGAAAGTAAACCTTTTAAAGAGTTTTATTTACATTTAAAACTGAAATAAGACAGTGGCTCCATAAACATATCACATACATACACTCAAACCTGTGTTCCCAAAAGGGGTAGGCAGAGTACACGAAACGTGACATAGATAAAAGCATGATTATGACTATTTCACGCTTCGCAGCCACTTCTTGCTTAATGTTGGGTTTGAAAACAGATGGAAGAGGTATTAAAATAGTGACAGGTAGCTAGCTTGACGCCTAAAATATACCATAACCTAAGTATATCAAGCTGCGTACTGACCAACGTTACGAGGCGTAATGTAACATTCGCAACGAGCATGTTACGCATCGTGCATGTTCGCTGTGTTTAAAAACCGGCGTAACATGCTCGTCAAAACTCTGTGCTCCGCCGCTCGCGCCAGTTCGCTCAAGATGGCCGACAGCGAGGACGTGTGCTTAGTTTCATTGATTATATTGAGTAATTGTCTCATCCAAATGAAAAAAAAAGAAAAAACGTTACTGGACTTCTAACTTATATAAAAACAGAAGTGTTTGTGGTGGGACAGGATTGATGGCATTATTAAAAAATCAAATGATTACTGGACAGTACAAAAACTTTATACGCATGTCTCCGATTGATTTTGAAGAACTTTTGAATTTAATTGGACCAAAAGTAAATAAAAACGACACAAATTATAGAAAAGCAATCAGTGTCACGGAACGATTAGCACTTATGCTTCGTTTCTATGCTACAGGAGATTCCTACACCAGTATGCAATGTCTTTTCAAGATATCAAAACAATGAATAGGATTTATAGTAAAAGAGGTCAGCGAAGCACTTATTGGAGCATTAAAAGAGCTGGGTTCCACAACAGTGGTTCTTCCTTGTATTTTTCTATTAAATACATAGTTTTTTCTTTACTCCACTCCATGTTTCAACACGAAATATTTACGAGGGACAAGGTGGTAATCACTCGCGACGTGCGACACAACGAATGCGCTCGCGACGACGCGCAACAGCGTACTGACTGAACTGCGTAACAGTCAAAGGATTCGCCAAAAAACCGACAGCCGGGTGGAGCGCTCAAAGCGAGCAACGAGCGGCTCGTGGCTCGTCGGTTTCCCCGTAACACGGCGTACTGACTGCACGAATGCTCGCCGTGTAACATGTTACATTACGCCTCGTAACGTTGGTCAGTACGCAGCTTTAAGGGAGTGACTCCATAAACATATCACGTGTTGATAATGTTAATATGTTGATTAATTAATCGTAATAGTAACTAATTAGTTTGCTATGAGCAATCATTCGGAAACGCTCGCTTCGCTCGCCAGTTCCGCAGTAATTAACGAGGCTCACGGACCGTTTGATATGAATTACAAAGTTTATCCTTAATCTCAATATTCAAAGGTTTGGATAATGTTACTTTAATTGCGATTTGATTCGTGTTTATTATCAACGGCGACGTTTTATAACGTTAATGGTATTTCATGCAAATTTATTTTGGGCAGTTTAAAAAAATGTATTTCATACTCTGAATCATTGGGGCGTTTCGGTACAAATGGAAAATGAAAGCGCCAATTTTTTATTCAAATTTTATGTTTCCATTACGTTACTCTTATTTTTTTAAATGTGATATTTAGAGTTCCGTTCCCAAAGGGTGAAAACGGGACCCTATTTATTACTGAGACTTCGCTGTCCCTCTGACCGTCTGTCACCAGGCTGTATCTCAAGAACCGTAAGAGCTAGGGCTAGGCCCCTGAAATTTTCAGAGATGATGTATGTTGCCGTGAAGAACCGTGATAGCTAGGCAGTTGAAATTTTCACACATCATGTGTTTGTATTGTCACTACAACAACAAATACTAAAAACAAAATAATAATAATAATTAAGGTGGCCTCCAATTGAAAAAAGAATATTTTTTTTTTGCTGCTTTGAACCCTTTATACGCGAGTCTGAGTCGCACTTGGCCGGTTTAAAAAAAACTACCCCATGAAGAGTTTTAAACAAATCACATACTTAATCATTAAAAGAAAACAATTGAAAAACCGAGCCCGCGCTTAAAACCAAACGTCAGAGAGAAAATTAGTGCGGGGACACGTTCGCTGCGACCGATATAGGGGGATGTCCCAAATAATCCATTTTATTATAGCTAACAGTATGCATATACAATATAGAAGTAACTAAATCTCTCTACATGAACGTTATGAACTTATTAACGCTACAATAAAATAAGTTAAGATATATATTTTAGGCGACCGGCTAGCGACCTGTCAATATTGTGTAGTGATCAGTAAACTTTGCTAGTTTTTAAGTGACCATAAAAAATATTACCAAGTTTGACGTTGAAAACTATCTGAAATTAAAACCCTAAAAATATTCCAGAAGTGGCGACAAACGTGAAATAGACAAGATTTTGTCTATATAGCGTTTCTTATGCTGCCTATCCTGTTTGGAAATACGTTCGTCATCGTCATGTATGTATGCGTGTAGATACAACTTTCATCTTTCAATTGCCAAAAACTCTAGGGACATTACTCGTCTGCGGTCACCACGTTTCGTATCGTGTCGCTGTCGTCACAGTGTGTCGTCAACTGTGTGTCGTCAACTGTGTGTCGTCAATTTACTAAAGACCTGTCTTGAGCTGCGATATTCTGTCGTCTGTCAGATTGTGCCTAATTCTTCAAAAGGTAAGTAAGTAAGTAAACACTTTAGGCTAAGCGCGCACTACGACTTTTTGTCGTGCGACACGATTTTAAAATAGCGCTGTCCATACTGATTTTTTCATCATAGTGCGTGCGAATAAACCCTTACGTTGCATTTCTGCGACAAAATTGTCGCGCGACAAAAAGTCGTAGTGCGCGCTTAGCCTTATTGTACAATAGGAAAAAAACACGAAATACAAAAAAAACTCATATACAAATGAAATGGCGAAGTACAAAGGCGGACTTATCCCTTAAGGGATCTCTTACAGCCAACCTTTGAGAGTCAGAGAGGAAACTTGATTATTGACACCGACAAAACAGAAAGGCTTAACAGGAAGGTAAGCTGATACTTCGAGTACGTTCTCAAGTACTATTTAATAAGACACTCAAACGAATTTTCCCATAAATAGCACTTGCCATAATTTCTTGAGGCAACCTTGAGGCAAAATATTGCCAGAAATATCCCATTTATCCATATTCTAGGTCGAAAACATTATAGGTAGATAGCTATTATGTGAATAGCCTTCATTAGGAATTGCGTAGGTAGATTGTACCTACGTAAATGGTTTTATTTTTCTATGACGTTGTATTGTAAGAAAGAGATATGAGTATCAATGTCTACTAATATAGGTATTCAGGGAAAAATATCGTCATTGAACTCGTTTGAAGCAAATAAATAATCCTTGTTTGTCTTCTGTGTTGATACTTGATAGGTATTTATTAAGTGTAATGTTTAATCGAAGTCGGAAAACGCCGATAGAAAACTACATCAAACTTTGATCTACGCAGATGACACGGCGCCACAAAAAAAATACTTTCCAGTTTTCCTTTGATTCAAACTAAGTACAAATTATTCTTTGTTTATATTGATTTTAATTAAAACAAGTTTATTCGAACCACATTTCCATTTATTAAGTTCGTTTCTCTCTTGAATAATTTGCTTGAAACATTTTGTGTACCTACCTAACTATTGGTTCTTCGGAAGCTGCATGTAAATGAAGATATCATTGATCGGCAGTAGGTGGACGTAGCTTTGTTTGTTCTTATCTATTAAATTGCCTACTATTTCGTGCTTCTACTTAACCATTGTAGCTTCCATAATAACTACGACCGACTTCGAAGATCTTCAATATTGTATAATATTTAGACTCTCATAGTTTGTCAGTGTCTTTTACCAACAGCGTTAGTTTTAAAACTTTAATTTTTGAAGGCTAAGTTAAGTAAAAAAAAAACGGAAGTACGGATAACGTAACTGCATAAACATCTAAACATTTGTATAAAAGGAGAAACTGACTGACAGACTTATATCAACGCAGGTTACGCAGGGCCTAAAGCGCGGACGAACTCGCAGGCAGAAATCTCTATATAAAACGCCAAATTTCATAGGAAAGAAAGGACTTAACATTTTACAAATTGATTGACTTACATTTCAAGTTGTGCAGCCCGTAGTCCGCTATTTGAAGCACCCACCGACTGTCCACCAAGCAGTTGCTGGACGTGAGGTTCCCGTGGGAGATGAGCGCCGAATCGTGGAGGTACGTCAGCCCACGGAGCAAATCGGCCACCTGTGCACCAATTGAGAAGAGTTGAGCAAGCAAGAGAGCAAGTGAGCAGCTAAGTGAAAGACTAAGTAGCTACAGATTGATATCAAGGGCTGGCATGAATGGATTTTTGGGAAAGTCTTTCTCGCGCGAATCTCTACTCGTTACTCGCTTTTCTGAGCCAGCTGGTATAGTCGATCTAGCGCGCAACTTGGCTTAATATTCGCCATGCCACGTTGGCTGGGCTGTATCCCAAACGTCATTACGCTGAATACGCATCAGTTTGTATGGAAACTGAGACAACACCTCCCAGCACCTTTACACAGCTGTCATGATCGACAAGACAAGTAGCCGTCCCACAGAAACTGATGCGTATTCTCTCGTGTGTTGATCGACACTTGGGGTTGATCGGCTGGTCTTACCAGGCTGGCGACAAACATGTCGTCAAGATGCAGGTCCCGATCGGCCAGCACCCTGGCCAGGGATCCGCGGGAACAGTACGCGGAGACGATGCACGTGGAACCCGCCTCCACGCACACACCGACAAACGCGTTGATGTTCTCATGGCGGAGCTCGCGGATCTAAAACAAATGCAAATCGGAGTTGTTTTCAAAGACGATTCATGTTCATTCATGTGACGATCCTTCCATTGAAGGGTGTGGTGACGTATGTCACGCCTGTATTTCCAAATGAGGTAGGCGGAGCACACGAAACACTAGTATAGTCAATACTATGATTTTTTCACGTAAGTATCATGGCAACCGCTGGCATATTTTGTGGGTTGGTAGGTATAATAGCGACAATTTTACTAGCCTGTCGCTTAAAATACAACATAACCTATTTCCTTAGTAACCTCTTACGACGTCCACGGAAGAAATGGGGAGGTGTGAAAATTAACTTTTCATAAATACTCTCCATGTCTTCCGTGGATGTCGGAAGAAGAGGCAGGAAAATTGGTTAAGGTATGATTTAGGGGATAGCCTAGCAACCTGTTACTTAATACACCCCTTTAATCTAACTTTAAGCCTAAAATAATGTGTATACTATAAAATCTATTAAGTAGCGTGAAATACTTAGTCAAGGTTTTGTCTACGCAAAATTTTGTGTGCTCTGCCTACTCCATTTGGGAATACGGGCGGGATGTTTGTGTGTATTAGTCGTAAAAGATAAAAATGGAGTACGAAATTATATAAATCCAAGCCATTTTTTTTTTAAATCGACCCAGAACATCAAATCCTCAAGGATTTTTATTTCTTTAAACGCATCCAAAATAAAACAGTTTAAACCTAATTCCTAATTTATGTCCATTATGATGGATAAAAATAAAATTGTTATTACCTGTCGTTTAAATTTATGAACTGCCTACGTAACTTTTTATTTGATTAGGTAAGTGGGACCCACCCATCCTCGATTTAATGATAAAAAGTAAAAATAGAATAAATTTCATAACTCCCCCAAATTAGACTCCATTGCCTCAAATTACCTACTTAATGAGCAGTTACACTTATTCGATCCTACGTCCCACTCGTCGAAAGCCCACGTCAGCATACATGACAATAAACATCAAACTGCTAAAGCTCATTCGATTTCCGAGTGTCCCACGTCAGTAGAATAAGAAAAAAAACGTAATGTTTCGAGTTTTGAAAAAGGTGTCAAATATAGTGCAAGAATCTGTTAGAAGGCGGAAGGTTTTTATGACTCGAGTTTGTTGAGTGCATTCCTTTACTTCCCTTTACTTTTTTTCGAATCATAACCACAGACAAGAACTGTGTTTCGTACAAAATTCAAATGGTCATACAGTCGTATAGGTGAAAAACTTAGCTAAGTCACCTGTTGTATGTGTGAGTACGAATAGACATTCTACTTTCTAAATTTGCTACTTTCTAAACTTATGATTGACATGACTGTCACAATCCGGTATAAATAGTTCTCAATTAAAAGTAATTGTTTTCGGATTTTTTGCGTCGTTCATTGCAAACTGTACCTACACAACTACATACAACAGGTGACTTACTTAAGTTTTTTGCCTATATGTATGTAGAAGTGTAATTGCCTCTTTAAATATATCACCTACGCAAAACTGAACATTATTTTAACATTTGTAATTAGTAATACACTCGAATTAGTATAGGTAGTAGTACAGGTACGAATTAGTATGAATGGATTCATGAATGAAAACCGGAACAACGAGTATTGAGAAATTGGGTTACGAACTAACGAAAACTTCCTAAGTTATTTGGAACAGGGAAAATTACTAGTATTATTTAGCTTTTCAGAGTATACATATAATAGGTATTTAAGACTACTTATTTAGTTTCTAACAAGTAAAAAGTACACGGAAGGCACTATGGAACAAATATAAATATACACACCAGAGAACGTTTTCGCGGTAAACGTACCTAATATTAATTTCCTTTGTCGAGCAATACAACGTAACTTCTTATTTCATGTCTATGGTAGGTCAGGAAAGGAATCAATTGGTTGTTTGTAAGTAGTCTAGCCATTAGCAGAAACTTCTTTTACGTGAAATGTATGTGTGGTAGCATCTTAATATTCCCATTATAAAATCGATTTCGATACTACAATAACATAAAACGATGTCTGTTTAAATACACTTATAAACTAACTATGAGAATAAATTGAAATAAAAAAATGGATCAATTAATTATTGCAACCAATTACGTATAAAATTCCGGAAAAATAAATCAACTTGATTTTTACAATATTTTTTGTACTAAGTTTTTAATTAATATCTACACGTTTTGAATTTATGACACCCAACATTTGCACGATGAAGACAAAATCTTTTATTTTTATAATATTGAGTTATGTATTTTATGTTATGAAAGTTGCAATAGTTAGCGGCACGAAGGAAAAATCGCTCATGTCATAGATAAGGACCTAATATTATCGTATTACCTGTTTCAACTCCTTCTTTATGGCCCTGGTGACGTCAATGCTCTTCTTCTGTAGCCTCTTGACGGCAACTATGTTGCCTCTGTGGAGAGCTATGGTTGTGTGCGCGCGGCGCGCCTCTGTGTCCTGTGGCACTTGAGTCTAAGGACAAAACACAAGTTGGTAAACAACTTTTAAAGTTCCTCTTTGTCTACGACGACTTTTTGGAGCCATAACCAATAAATAAGTTGAAAAATCCAAATCATAATGTGCGTATAGTGGTTGGAATTAAACATGGCAAGATTTTAAAATCTATGCGCGAATTTAACCCCACATAAAATTTTGCCGAATTTATTGTCAACCATTATACTTTTTATGTTTAGACGCAATCAGATAGTAGCATGCAATAAGAAAGCTGTACTCTCGTGGTAGCATTATAATGTTAACATTATAAAATCGATATCGATACTATAATTACATTAAAACTTCGAACATCTTAAAGCAGATTACACTTTAAAAAATATTTATTTCAAATTTAGAACAAGACGTCGGCGCAGCTGGCTGTGCGTTTGTGACGCCGATGCGCAATTGTTTGTGGAATTCCGTACCTATTGCGCTTCAGCAAATTTACCCATTCTTTCATTTCTATGTCGTGTCAAATGTTGATTAAGTACCTAGTTTGAAATCGAATAATATAGAAGACAAGTCATGTATTTGCTTGTACATGAACATGATGAAACATGAACTACGTACATACAATCACGCCAGTGTTCCCAAATAGGTTAGGCGGAGCACACGAAATATGACATAGACAAAACCATGACTATTTCACGGCGCCCTGCCACTTCTAGTATAATTTTAGGTTTAAGAACAGATGGAAGAGATTTAATAGTGACAGGTTGCTAGCCTGTTCCCTAAAGCTTACTTTAACCTATTCCCTTAGTTGCCTAACGACATTCACGGAAGAAATGGAGAGGTGCTATTCTATCCCGACACCATAGAAACTACACTCGTATAATAATAAAGCATTACCTACGTAGCAGTCAAAAACTACCTACTTTTTAATACCGGAAGATGACAAAGCTCTGGTAACATTCCTCAGTTAAACTCAAGTAATTAGATACTTCGCCGATTTCCATTCAAAGTTATGACTGTGAAATTAAGTTCCTCGGTTTCTAACGACTAAGTCTAGTCCATTGTTGGCTGGAGGCTTAATCAGATAAATTAATTTAGGTACAAGGCTATCCGACAATAACGCGTTTTCAAACACGACAATAGAATGTGAAAATTTTCTAGAACTCAATGAATAGTCTTTAGGGATTTTTTGAAACAAAGACGTAATTTTAATTACTGAAAGAACGAGGAAAGAAGATTCTACCACTATGCATTACAAGGACACATCACACTAGTTAGCTAAGTGGGCGATTATTCGAGCGTTTCAACCGCCTCATTCATCTCGCTTAATTTTATATGAATCTGCTGCAGATTTTGATATCGTTTTTGGCTATTTGTTAAGAGGTCCTGTTCCCCTAATACATGATTAAACGACGGTATCAGAATTGTCTTCCATTTTTACAGAAAAGTGTCCAGATGACTGAGACGGTTGAAACGCTCGAATATACGCCCGACATTCCTAAATGGGGTAGGTAGAGCATACGAAACTTTCCATGGTCAAAGCCACGAATATCGGTTAAAAAACACCGGTTAACACCTCGTCACTATAGTACCTCTCAACTTAAAACCAAAAAAATATGCTGGAAGTGGCAACGTAAAATTAGTAGTCATGGACTTGTCTACGTAGCGTTTTATGTACAGTCAAGGAAATTGATACCTGTGCCACTTTGAACCTTTTCATAGTGAGTTTCATATTGCTTTGATTAGTAGAAAGTATGGTATGTCACAGTGACATTTCTTGTGAAAAGGTACAAAGTGGCACAGTTATCAATTTCCTTGACTGTACCTACTCCGCTTACCCCATTTAGGAGTACAGACGTGATTGTATTGAAATAGATGAAATTGACCATAAATAATTTATGTAGTGTAGCTATAAATGTTTCCAAATGGGGTAGCAGAGCACACGAAACGTGAAATAAACATAACCATGATAATGACTATCTCACGGTTCGCAGCCACTTCTAGCATTATTTTAAGTTTGAAAACAGATGAAAGAGGTAGTATAATAGTGACGGGTTGCTAGCCTGTCGCCTAAAGAATACCTTTACCCATTTCCTTTGTCGCCTCTTACGACATCCACGGAAGAAATCGAGAAATGCTATTCTAGACCCGACACCACACGGGTGTACAAATATACTATATTGCATATTATAACTTTACAACGAAACTGTATGTTAAAATTAAAATAGCTGTAGCAGTGTGAACGTACTTATTCTCGAAAAATGAAACCTGAAATCTGTGTTCGACGTTTACAGCCGGTTTGTTAACCACTGAAGTGTATTAATGAAGAGAGATTCATTTTTCTTATAAAAGCAGAGAAACGTTTTTTATATCCAAAATTATAGAATGTCGATAAAACTTGAAAGACTTTTTGTAAAAGTCTCTGGAAAATGACTTTTACTTAATATTGGTACCTAAAAACGAAAAACATAATGTAATGTATAAAAGTGGTAAAAACTAAAGTGTGCAATATTAAAAAAAATGCATTTTCAGAAAAGCACAAAGTTTAAAAGTATTTAAACATGATCAAATAATATTCTTTAAGTGGCTATGCGACGTGAACTATTTCGTTTTGTCTATGTAACTTTACTTAAACATACAGTCACGAACCGGGATTGTTGAGCCACTTGCCACTGTTCGCAATTTAGACGTGTAATCAATGACCGATGTGACCG
>BHDV01033809.1:68366-124217 GCA_005406045.1 Adoxophyes honmai | reverse complement strand
TTCATTGTCATGTTCATGTTCCATAAAATGATCTTCTACGGAACCACTGCCTGATGCTTGGGTATCTGCTTGATCATTTCGTAGTATGACAGATGTAGTATCAACGGGTGTAATGCGCGAAGCCATGTTTTCATAAATCTTTTTTACCTTTCTCCTATATCCACCGCTCTTTTTAAACTTTTTCCACACTTATGAATCCATAATTTCCATGTATTTTAATAACCTTTGTAATGAATTCAGATTTTTCAAAATGGCGAATTTTGTTGTGTTAAAACCTGTTATATAACCATAAAGAGGATAAAACTCTTATAATTACTATATAAAAGGAAATGAACTGCTTCAAGCCTTATCAAGGCCATATAGCATGCCTTTTGTTGGATAATCGTCTTTTAATATGCTCCTTTAAGCCGGAAAGACTTTTAGTTGCCTTGTGCATTACTTTAATAAGTACGATTGGCCATATTAAAAGACTTATACCGTTTAAGACTTATACATACATACATACATATTCTCACGCCTGTATTCCCAAGAGGGGTAGGCAGAGCACATGAATTCAAAAATCCAGTGCCACGTTTAGCAATTTCAGGGTAACCAGGTAAGACTTATACAAATATTATACCGCTAAAAAGCAATATAAGAGGCCTCTATAAGAAGAGGATATTTTTTAACTCTTATAAACGCCTTATAAAATGCTTCTATGAGGTAAAAAGTGTCATAGTTACCTTCTGAATTACTTTTATAAGAATGATTGGCCATATTTAAAGCCTTTACATGGCTTTTAATTATTATATGGCTAAACAGCAATATACAAGGTCTTTATAAGAAAAGGACATTTTGAACTCTTATAAACGTCTTATAAAATGCTTCTATGAGGTGAAAAGTGTCATAGTTACCTTCTGAATAACTTTTATAAGAATTATTGGCCATATTCAAAGCTTTTACATGTCTTTTATATTATTATATGGCTAAAAAGCAATCTAAGAAGCCTCTATAAGACCACTCCATTTTGAATTCTTATTGTAGCCATGTAAATTGGATTTATTAACGTCTACCCAGCCAGATTATAAGAGTTAAGGTAATATTAGCCAAATCTTCTTATAGTGTGCCGCTTTAAGTCACACTGACAGAATGAATGCTCTTTTAAAACCACTATGAGGGCGTAAGCCTTATAGAATAAATTTTATAAGGTTAAATTGTTTGTTGGGTTCACTTAAGTGTCAGCGAAGATACATTAATGTTTTTGACAGCGAACGTGTGGAGTGCTGAAGGCGTAGGTACTAGCTAGCTAGATGTAGGTAGCTACTTTTTAGGTTTCCGTAGCCAAATGACAATTTGTCTTCGTTTATCTCTAAGAGCACACACCTATGCAATTTTTTGTAGACCTTTTGGAGGTGTACAGTATGTGCCCCCACTTACCTATCCAGGCAATTCGGTGTTTTGAACGCGCACCACTACTAATACAAAGTTTGTCTAACTATTTTTAGCGAAATATTAATATCATGAACTACCTCATTTTGATTTTGCTAAAAATAGTTAGACAAACTTTGTATTAGTAGTGGTGCGCGTTCAAAACACCGAATTGCCTGGATAGGTAAGTGGGGGCACATACTGTACAATACTGTCGTTTTTTCTATACAATGAGCAGGGTGGAAAGTTGATCTTAGAATTGTCTTAACAATTTTTAGAAACGAAATCAGCTGACAGTCTAGTCTAGTGTTAATGTGACGTTTGGTGACTGAAGTACAGTCGACCAAGAAAATGGTCTACCACTTTTGACAATAGTTTCTGTGAGATCAAAATTGTCACAAGGTTGACATTGTCACTGTCATAATATTATGGCGGGGGGAAATCGACCTTGTTGTTTCATGAGGTTCAAATGAATATCGATCTTGAGGGGGTAGACCAATTTCTGTGTCGACTGTACCTAGTTTAGAAACACGTGCGGCGACCGTATTAGGTGAATAACTTAGTGTAACCGCTGCTTTAATCAGTTTGCATTAAAATTTCATCTAAAAAGGCACTTTATTCGCGGCGTAAGGCAAACAATTTTTCCGCTGACACTAAACAGAGACCGTTTTATCTTCATCTCAGAATTTTGGGATAACGAAGTGTGAATATTATGCAAGAAAAAAATATACGGGTTGGTAATTTTCATACATACATCACGCCCGTACTCCCAAGAGGGGCAGGCAGAGCACATGAATTCATAAATTCAGTGCCACGTCTAGAAATTTCAGGGTATCCAGATGGTTAAACGTGATATTGCAGTGGCAGGTTGCTAGCCCATCGCCCACAATACACTAACCCTTTCCCAGAGTCGACTCTTACGACACCCACGGGAAGAAAGGGGGAGGTGCTATTCTAACCCGGCACCACACGGTATAATATACAGGTAATAAAAAATATGCATTTTGGTAATTTTCATACTGTTGTTAAAAAAGTCAGTCGAACTCAGTGACTTCGCACGTACTTTTTACATGGCTTTTGCACGTACAGCCAGCGACAGAGAAAAGTGACCCACTAGACTTAAAAGATTATCGCTTGTTGGCGAACATGTCACTCGCCTCCCCAGCATCCCTGTATCGTAAACAGCGATAGGGTTAAGGCTGAAATTATTACAATTCACTTCAATCTTTCACCTCATAAATAAATTGAGGGTTAACTGATACGGATAGGTATTATACGTTAGATACTTTCTAAAAATAAAAATTAACGGTAAATCGTGTGATATTTTGCCGGAATGAAACGTAGTTGAAGTTGAACTTATAACCATAATATGTAGGAGTAAAGATCATTATTCAAATTTTCGATGAATGAAGTAGGTACATTTAACATTTCATTTAATTTGAAATTTTTTCCTGAACCGGTGGCTATTAGGCCATTAGGTTTACGGCACAGCCTGAGCGCGCAGCCTGGTATTGAGTCTCTGACTTTTTGTAAGTTATTTTAACTGATGGCTTCAACAAAAAGTCGAAAAATTAAACAGCAATATCAAATACAAATGTGTGGCGACAGCGCAAGGGAAGGCGTGCTGCTCGGAGCGAGTGACACGTTTGCATGCGTTCACCGACGAGCGATCTTTAAAGCCAAGAGGGATACTTTTCTCTGATGCTTGCTGTATAACTAAAGTATAAACCCACGTACCGGCAGCATGTCCGAGGAGTTGGCGTATCGGAAGGTGGCGACGGGTCTGGCGCTCCAGCCTCCCGGTGCAGATGGGTCCTCCACCAAACCGATCACGGTGAAGTTGCCTTCGGCGTCCCCAGCACTATCCATGTGGACCTACGGCAAATTAAAATAAGAATTGTAACGTGTGACAGAGAGCCCTATAAGGCAAAAAAATACAGTTACCACTGTCATTTCTGGTCGCCTATAGAATTAAAAAATCACACATCCCCGATGTTATGCTTCTCAAGTCGGCAAATTCGCATGTGAACAGATTCGCTCATAGTTTTCTTTTACCAAACAACTAAATAAATAAGTTATTTTATCTAGGCATCGATATAATGACCTATGTTACCGAAATAGCATGCGATGTGAGGCTTTGATAGAATATTATTTACTTAATGAACCTAATGTGAGAGATATGCCAATATAAAAATGTTCGAAGCCCTGAATTGAGCCTGATTGATAATTATCTTCCAAAACTACCTAATGACGTAATGACTATACTTGAATATATTTATCCTTTTTTACGACAAAAAGGCTATTAGGTACTGTACCTAGGTATACCATGCGAGAAGTCATTAGGTAGGTATATAATTTTGCAACCATTTTTTATTACTACATAAAACATTGCCAACCAATTGTTTATATTAATTCCAACAAATTAACCATCTAATGTCGGATTTAGGATAACTCCTCTCCATTTTCTCCGTGGATGTCGCAGGAGACGACTGCGGACCTTCCCTGCGTTCGACAACCCTTACGTTCAAACGTTTGATAACATTTGTCAGAAACACCCTTATTTAGAACTGCCTATTTTACAAAGAGCCCTTAATTTGTTAGAAAAGAAAAAGCCCGACCTACGTCATTTCCGACATCCGTAACGCCCAACCATTTGTCGGGAAACCTCGGCAAATGAAATAAACGAAGGTCGCCTTGTTTGTTTAAAATGAGTGTATACGCATGTAATAAAAATTGTGTCCATTTTCAAGACTCATCCCCGTTTTTGGGGTTCCGTACCGTACCGTGCCGTACGTATTACTGAAACTGCTGTCGGTCTGTACGTCCATTCGACTGTTACCACTACCAGGATACGTGAAATAAGAGGCAGTAAATACACAAGAAAAAATAGAAAAAAAAATACTACTTTAAATCTAAACATACATAATACAAATTAGTAAATATAGTAAATAATAATGTACCTACAAGTAATACCTACAATATTTTACTTTCCCACACTACTACATTACACTACTATCTCATTGACGTTATACATGGTGTAAGTACCCTATTATTAAACTTAATGACACCTTCAGGACCTTTGACGTGCCAATATCTAACTAATGATTAAATCTGAGGTCATTCGCCTTTAATTAATTAAGCTTCGAAAGTCAACAAGTTTCATTTGTCTTTTGACAAAGCAAAAATCCAATTTTAAAGTGTTACTTAGTGGCTCGCTGAAAATCTATCACACAATAATTACCTTTAGTAAGGCCAACCAGACGAGATAAAGAAAGTAAACAAAGTTTCAGAGGTTGACGCCATAAACTGCATACGAGTGATAAGGATAGAGATAATAATCTGACAACCGCCACGTAGTACCATTGTTTATGTTTATTATCTCGTCTGGTTGGCTTTACTCTACTCATTTATCACGTTTAATCATCTGGTTACCCTGAATTTGCTAGACGTGGCACTGGATTTTTGAATCCATGTGCTCTGCCTACCCCTCATGGGAATACAGGCGTGAGTATATGTATGTATGTATGTATTTATCGGCAATCCGTGGTTAAAGTATACACTTAAAATCACGCCTGTGATCTCAAAAGACTATTTCACACTTCCAGCGTAACTTTAGGTTTGAAAACAGATGGAAAAGGTATAATAATATAGTGAAAGGTCGCTAGTCTGTCGCCTAAAGCATAGGCACCTAAACTTATCTCCTTAGTCGTCTCCTGCGAGATCCACGGAAGAAATGGAGAGGTGCCTAAACCAAAGCCAAGCATTCAGTAAATTTTATGTCAAACAACATATAGTTTAGTTTTTTTTTTAATTTAGATTGTAGAGTGTCCCATTGCTAGGCAAAAGCCTCCCCTTTTTTGTTTAGTTATTGTACTTTAAATAGAAATTCAATATTACCTTGGAATAGTCAAAGATTTATCATTTTAAGAATCTAAAATACGCTAGGAATACCCTAAAGGAATTCAAACAAAAGCAAATTCAAGCAAAATCTAGCTCGTTCATACAAATTAGTAATGACAGGTCGCCTACGTAGGTACCAGGGATTATGAGTCTTTGACTCATTCTGGTCACTCAACTCTATTGTCAGATGGTAACTAAGGTAAACGTTCCAGTGATCGACACTGTAGTATTCGTCGCCATACATTGAGTGCCAAATTACCCCCACCACTTAAAATCTTGCCAAGTTTATTGCCCACATAAAGGACAAATGTGATTTTTTAAACTAAATGAAAAACACTTGATTTCAAAATCAAGCACAGTTTGACGATAGGCAACTCGACTATGTGTTGTAAGAATATTTAAATTGGCATTGCACCCGTGTAAAGCCAAGGCCCAGTCGCTAATACTCATACAATCGAAACATGAGATGTTTTGATATTATAATCATTTATTTATACATAAACATAAACTACTTAATTCTGTTTACACACCTGTAAGGGTTTAATTTTGAAAAATAGGTATTTAAACAAACATAGTATGGCGCTGCAAATTAGGCGCTGCGCAGAAGACAGACTATCCGCGACGGACTTTTTAGTCTGTTAAAATAGAACCTATGGAATTATTATTATGCAGTAACGCACACGACGCGCAAAAAGTCCGGCGCACAACGCATACAATCCACGCAGACTTTTTCTGCGCCGCACAAAAAGTCAGTCGTACTGGGCCTTAAAAATTTTCCTCTAAGGTGTCGAGCATAACCTTAATAAATTGGTAGTCAAGGAAAATATCCCTTAGCTAGAAATCTTCTAAAGAATAAGCAATCAACTGGAAATATTGGGATGAAAAGCATCGAAGCTTTACAATTTTTCAATAATATTTTATCTATTGTAAAAGATCCAGTGCCCGATGTATAATGACATTGAAAGTGATAATGATAATAAGTGAAAAGCGTCGACCATTGGAACCAAGCTGACGAACATAGGGCAGTTTATGTTAGGTATAGTACTGCGAGAGTTGAAGTGAATGACTACATACACAACTACACAAAAAACTGGCCAAGAGCGAGTCGGACTCGTGCTCGAAGGGTTTTGTACCAAAAAATGCTAAAAAAACAGTTTTTTTTGTTGAGAGGCTCCCTTAAATACTTATTTTATTTCAACGTCATTTCTTTTAAAGTAGAGTTACAACTAAATATTTTGTCAATATTTCAAGTGTCTACCTGTTACCTTTATTTATATCAACCCAAAAACACAAAAAAATCGCGATGAATACATAACCTGCGAAAATTTCAACAGTCTAGATACCATGGTTCGTGAGTTACAACCTGGTGACAGGCGGACGGACGGAGAGCAAAGTCTCAGTAATAGGATCCCGTTGTTACCTTTTGGATACATACCTAACCCTAAAAACTTAAAGGACATTTTCTAGCGTGCGTGATCTCAACTCTCGTGAAAAGGTATACTTACTGCTTGGTACCGAAATTTAAGATCTGTATTGTTTTAGCAAAACCTCTTTTAAGTAAAACATTTTCTCTTGGTAACAATATTTTTATCAAGGACTAAGACTTAATCTTTCCATTTACCATTCTGGTTCTCGGGATTTTGTCGGCTCAGATAATGGATATAAAAGACGAGGGTTTACTTTGCATAAACATAGGTTAGTTTCATCCCAGTTAAATTTAAGGCTTAGCATGCAATCATGCTCTTCTTGCATCACGACTTCTTTTTAAGGTTTCTGATACTCGTGATGGTACAAACGAATCAATTTATTATCCATAGCAGAACATTATCACAATAAACTTAATTAAAACTTTATTTGAACATGAAACTACCGTGGGACTCACTAATAGTGAAAATCACGTATTACTTACGTTTTAAATCGAGTTTAGCTCGACATGTTACGGCCTGCGGTCCGCGTTATGCCAAACATAACGCGGACTTCAGACATAAGGTTAGCTTTAGTCTAGTATGTATCTTTCGAGCAATGCAATGTTAGTATGACGTTTACTGTGAATAGATTTTATGGTGGGTCAGGACAGGAACCAATTGGTTCAATGTAGTAGGTACAGTCAAAGACAACAGTGCCAAAAATGTACTCTTGCTCTCGTTGTGTGTACATATTTTGGTCTCTTTATCCATGCCGATCTTTGCGTTTGACTATCTCCAATTGATTAATTTGGCGTATCGTACCGGCGTCACAAAATGAACGGACATTTTTTTCACGAGTGATTGATGGTGATTGTCGTATGCGTGTGACTTTTTTACTGACTTTCAAGTATCTTTTGCAGACATGTTTCCGGTTAAAGTTATTACATGCTGCTTTAAATACTTACCTGTATAACATGTCAATATTATTTAGTTTTCATGTACACGTGGCTTCGTAACCTAGTGATCTATAATCCCTGCACTAATTTGTTGATAATAGGGCGCAGCAGACGCATTAGCACCGCACTGTCAGTAGTTGGCAGATGGCAGCTATTATAGTTTAATTCACAGTACATTTACATCAAGCCCCTGCACTGATCTGTAGGTAGTAGGGCGCAGGAGACGCATCAGTGCAGCGGCGTGGCACATAGCAAGCGTATAACTATACAGCCTTACGTAATCTTAAAATTGCCGTAACACTTACATCCAATCCCTACACTGATCTGAATGTTCGTACGTAGCAGACGCATCAGCGCCGCGCCGTCAGTAGCAGGTAGATGGCGGCTATCACAGTTTAAGTACCAAATGGCGTCGACTAATGTGGAAAGACCCTATACGTTGTCGGTTTAGGTAGTTAAAACAATATAAACAATCTTGACATGTCTTTTTATTGAAATACACAGTCTAAAAATGAAAATCGTTACACTATACAATTCAATCATGAAAGTAAATGATTTTTTCATACCAAACTTGTAAAATGTAAAGATTTCGATTTATAAAGTGTACGTTTAAATAAAAAGACACGTCAAGATTGTTTACATTGATTTAACTACCTAAACCGACAACGTATAAGTCGTATGATGCTGAATACATACATACATACATATTCTCACGCCTGTGTTCCCATGATGCTGAAAGCTGTCATTAATACTTACATCAAATCCCTGCACTGATCTGTACAGTCTAAGTCATATGATGCTGAATGCTGTAATCTATACTTACATCAAATCCCTGCACTGATCTGTAGGTAGTCGGGCGTAGCAGACGCATCAGCGCCGCGCCGTCAGTAGCCGGCAGTCCGGCCCGCATCGCCGCAGTCGCAGCGCGGGCCCACAGGATGACCGCGTCAAAGAGATGAGCTGCTTCTATCGGCACCTGACGTTTAAATGGCTTGTGAGTATGGCGTTTGCGGAGATTTACAGCTATATAACTGCCTGGCTATTCCTTTGTGGCCGCAAGGAAATTGGTTTTAGTTTTATTTATAGAGTTTCGTTTGCGATGGTTCCTTCTAGGAAGAGGTATAAATAAGGTATCTGGCAACTGAAGTAATTTGAATTGCATTTTCTTTGCTGTTGTTGTGTCAAAATCAAAGCAAGAAGAATTTAATAATATTAAGCAGTTTCGCGATCAGATGCGTGTCAGTTGCACTGCTATTGACAACTTTGCTTTGAACTTTAAACAAAAGACGTGATATTAAATCTTTCGTTAAAAATTAAGGATAGGTACGGAGTTGAGTCGTAAAACTGTGTATCACCACTGACATACATACAGAGTGTACCTAACTGATCAGTTTATTGATAACTTACTGGGGTATGAAAGTATCTACTGAAAATATAAAGTGTTTTTAGCTTTTGTTTCGTCTTATAAAATCTTACCAAAAAATATTTTTTACTTAAAATTGTACTTTTTTTCTTATTCTACGGACTCAGGGCACTCGAGAAGCAAATCGTCTTTACCCATTTGAAGTTTGTTATTACAGTAGAATCCGCTTATTATGACGCCGCTTATATTGACCAACCGCTTATTATGACGTAATTACCCTACGAAGTTTGGTTTTCTTATAAAACCCTTAGCAAAATATTCGGATATCGATGGGTCCTACGTACAAGGGCCAAAGTGTAAAATCCAAACTTTACAGGGCGAGCTGTTAAAGACAAAACCTGTTGTAACTCAGAAGTGGCAAACCCGAGACTTCTGAAACTTGGCACACTTACTAATAACACTCTGCCCTTCAAACACAATGAAAAAAAAACTTATAAAATAATTTTATACCAAGTTTTTGTACATACGCCCATGTACGTGAATATTAGGCAGATAAAATTTTGTAAAAAAACAGGTAAAAAGATCTATGTGTTACTTTGGCTCTTATACGCGGTCTTCTTTAAAATCGTTAGTAAAAAGTATAGAGTTATAATACTCGTGTATTTAAGCTTTTATATGTATAACTTAAGATAATTGACTATTTTTTAAGGAAATGGAATTGTAATTCATGATTTTGTGCTAGTTTGGTCTTTATACGTTGTGAAGTTTGCTGTATCATAAGGGCTTAAGTGAACAAAAAGTTCTATTTTATAGTTTTCTTTCATAAAAATCATCGTTAAAATAAATTTATTTTATGGTTAAAGTAAACAGTAGGACTACTAGAACTACTAGAAATATGCGTAGAGACTTTTACTTACCAAAACACAAATTGACTTTCAAGATCAATAGATTTTTTTTTCTGATTTCAAAATCTTGAAAATTAAAATGTGAATTAAAATGTAATTACTTGTAATTATAGGTATATATATGCTTAAAATAGAATAATCAATAAAATTTTACTAGTTCTGTTTTTATCAATAGTCACTTTCAGGGGCAGTAGGAATAGTATATTATATTGCAATACTCAATCTGTTCCCTTATGTTTACGTCTATCTTATTAAAATACTTAAGTTTGTTTGAATTTTCCACGGCTCACCAAAACTCTTTTCTTGCCCCTGTTTTTCATCTCTGCTGCACTAAGATTTACCGGAATTTTGATCCCTTTACTTTTAGAACCTATCCGTTCTTGACTGTATTGCTCGCGCAATCTCTCTTTGTCCCTTTTTTCAAATACTTTTTCTTTCTGGAATTTACCGGCGTGTAGGGTTCATCCTATGAATGTTTGCAAAGATTGAGGTAAAATTAAGATACGTAAGCCACGGAAGGTATAGCTGCTTTGCCAAAATAATACTGCCATCAGGTGAAAGATTAGGAGTATCTTTGATGTTGTTGTCAGTGTTAATAGAAATTGACACAGTAAATTTTGACTCTATCTCACAATATCCCACTCTGTTGTCATCGGTGACAATATTAGTTACTGTTTTGTTAACAGTACAGACTACCATTTAAGTATTGTAAAACTTCATCAAACTCGTTCAACAATATCGAAAGTGGAAATTTCAAATGTCCATCACCGTCGATATCATACTGTCTAATTTATGAGGTTACTATAGAGACGAATATTCAGAGAGAGCGTCTGACATTGTTAGTGTTGTTTGTCGGTGTGATTGGGTGACGGTTAATAATTTTAATAAAACGCGACTAGTTGGAGGGATCGGTACCTACTGTTAAAAATCATGAGCGGGTAATTCGAAGAACCCGAGCTGCAAAACGAATGTGATGCCCTACTTCAGTCTACTCATGATCACGGGTCGCTGCAACGCGGCCGAAATAATTAAATGAAAATTATACTCTTAGGTGATTTAGTCTTGCATAGTAATAATTATGTGGTGACATTCGGTTTGTTTGATTAGGTTCTTTCGAGAAGAAAATTATTATTTTCATTTTCGAGGTGTGTGAGATTTTTATATCGCTTTGGCAAGTTTTATTTTGCAAGATTTCTAAGTTTACTCAGCGTATAAATCTTCCCTGAACGACAACAAACATTTCAAAACCAATATCAGCTAAATCGGCCCAGCCGTTCTCGAGTACTTACGTGAGAGTACGAGCGAGATTGAAGAACTGGATATTTTATTTAATATGCGTAATTCGGAATTTTCTAATATTTCACTAGCCTCAAAAAGTAGCAGAGAAGCAAAAACAACATAATTTGCCCACTGAACATACTAAAAAATACCATAA
Organism: Adoxophyes honmai; assembly: GCA_005406045.1. Classification (NCBI taxonomy): domain Eukaryota; kingdom Metazoa; phylum Arthropoda; class Insecta; order Lepidoptera; family Tortricidae; genus Adoxophyes; species Adoxophyes honmai. Next base: position 112,845 of record BHDV01033809.1, on the reverse strand, counting down.
CATTAAAATAATAACTTCGGCCTAAGTGGTGTTTACCATAATATTACACGTATAGGGGCCTATCTACCAGATTGGCCTCTAATAGCAAACATCACAATATTTTACAGAATACATAAAAAATAGATGTTCTGACTACATTTGACTTAAAACATAGGTTTAAAATATACCAAAATGAACCGCTGGGAATTTACCGCGTAAAAGTATCAAACGTACGTTAGGCCCTTATACGTTAAAATTACGCTCAGTTAGGCCCTTATGGTACGGCAAAAACTTGTATAATAATGAAAAAAATGGGTTTTTTTAAATCCAGGATTAAACTACATACTTTATAGATGCCTAAAATGCAAAAAAAGCAAAATTGAAAAAAATCACTTTGGCCCTTATACATAGGGCCCATCGATATAATGACTCCGCTTACAGTGACATGTCGCTTACTATGACCTATTTTAACGAATCAGGTCCGGTTATAATGACCTATATGATCTCTTGCGCCGTCGCTAATGTTTGTTGATTCCCGAAGACGTAAGTGATCGTCTCGAAGAAGACTGCAAAATAAATGTCATGCAACTACAACGTGCAATTTTTATCCTTAGTTAATGAGGCAAGGTTTTTTTTATTGAAATTTGAAGGCATTTACATTTATGTCTCTTTTTTACATAACGTTTTGTATGACGTCCGCTTATAATGACCTTTTTGGCGATTCCCTTCGATGTCATTATAAACGGATTTCACTGTAGTTAAGCCAATATACTGGACCTGTTTTCCTATTTTATTTTTCAATAACTTTAAGCTGCGAATTTTTGATATAAGAAGCCCTATATTTTTATGCTTCAGCGAATTATTACGAGGGGTCTATTACGCCCTGCATCAAAGTTGAACTTCACACTGCCTGCTTATACAACATTACCCACATCATATTACTTTATTTCACCACGTGTCGAATATCTGGCTCCGCACAAACAAAGCCACTATCTGTCCTTAATTAAAGTTGAAACAATACGACTGACAAACTATTCGGTGGAATTGGATTTGCTCGCCATAGTTGTTTTGCAAATAATTCGTTACGCGCGTGTATTTTGTAGCTTTCTGTCCAACTGGCACTTGGCCGTCTTTAGTTTACGAATTTTCCATAGTAGGTAACTTACTTATAGGTAACTTTGTATATTTAGTGGACGGTTTGGTTAGTTTAGTTAGATACAGTTAGATAAATTCGAAGCCTGAGGTCTCTGGTTCGATTACCGGTCAGGGCAGACATTTTTGTAAACACGAATGTTTATTTTTTGTGTAAGCACGAATATTTTGTTCTAAGTTTAATAAATGTATTAATGTATGTATTATGTAGGTAGTCGATATACTGGGACACATTTTAAGGGCCAGTCAATTTCTAGACAGTGACTTCATAGGTTATACTGAACAACTTTTATTAAGTATGAACTCAATACCTATTGAAATCGCGAAAAAATTTTGGATATCCCATACAATACAAAACCACACAAAACTCACTCGAAAAGCCACGGCAACGACTTTATTTCACCTTGCACTCTTTAGTTTAAGATTGCAAATTCAACGAATTATAGTGTTGGCAGTTATCAGTTATACTCTGTTGGTTTATGTACTTAACTAAAAGTAAACAAACTTTATGTCAGATTTAACAACGTTTTTTTTACTACCCAAAGGAATCTTACGTAATATTTATTAATCTGATGAACTTTAGTGTTCTAATTCCGATTGTTTCTGGTATTAGGTAAATTTAGGGACCTACAACATTTTTTAGGGTTCCGTACCTCAAAAGGAAAAAACGGAACCCTTATAGGATCACTTTGTTGTCCGTCTGTCCGTCCGTCCGTCTGTCAAGACCCTTTTTCTCAAGAACGCGTGGAGGTATGAAGCTGAAATTTATATCAATTACTCAGGTCTACTGTCCCTTGAAGCTGTGAAAAAATCAAACTTCTAAGCCAACGCAATCAAAAGATACAGCCGTTTATGCCGCAAATTTTCGACACTTGCAAGGGAATCAAAACCTACAGGGTGCTTCCCGTGAACTCAGAATCTTGAAATTTGGTACGAAGCAACGTCTTATAGCATAGATAAAGGAAAAATTACGAAAACCATACATTTTTAGTTACATCACATAATATATATTTTTTTAATAATTTTAAACTTACTACCCATTGCCTCATAAACGCGTAGAGGTATTAAATTGAAATTCATACCAAATACTCAGGTCTATAATACCTTTAAGCTGTAACAAAATCAAACTTCTATGTCAACGCAATCAAAAGAAACAGCAATTTAAGCTGCAATTTTGAAACTCGCAAGTACTCGCAAGGGAATCAAAACCTAAAGGGTACTTCCAGTCGACCTAGAATCTTGAAATTTGGCATGAAGCAACGTTTTATAGCACACATAAAGGAAAAATTCCGAAAACCTTAAATTTTTAGTTACATTACAAAATATATATTTTTTTAATAAATATAAACTTATTACTCGATTGTCGTAATGAACGAACTTTATAAAACTTGCAGGTTTGTACGGAACCCTCGGTGGGCGAGTCCGACTCGCACTTGGCCGGTTTTTTTTATTGTTTCCTTCATTAGCAAAACTTTTTAAATATCCGAAAAAAGTTGGGTAGTAAAAAAAACGTTCTTAACCTGTCAAATCTGTCAAAGTTTGTTTACTTTTAGTTAAGTACCTAAACCGACGGAGTATAAATTTCAAATCCTGAAATAAACGGAGCAGTGCTGTAGGTACTTATATACTCACGGTAGTTTTAAGCCTAAGGGTCTTCCCACATTAGTCGACGCCTTTTCGGCAAAACGCGGAATTAAAAAGCTTTATGTCAACGCAATAAGAGCGAACAAGGCGTCAATCGGCTTGGCTACCCTCAGCCCACACGCAACGAGCCGATTGACGCCTTGTTCGCTCTTATTAGGCGACGACTATTATGGTGAGACCCTAAAGTGAGTTAACTAATTAAGTATTTTACGCAAGTTGATGAAAATAGGCGAAAGGGCTGACTCTGTACATACGTTCAGCAAATACTTCCCCTACCTGAGTGGAACAATGTACGCAAACCCAATTTCAGCATAAATTGAATCCCTTTCAAATTCTTGCCGATATTTTATTAAATAGGGCTGACGAGACAAGAACTGCTCGTAAAAGTTCGTGGAATTGTGAGGTTTCACAAAATGACAACATTATCCATTGTATTTTAGACAGTCCGTTTTAGGGTTCCGTACCGAAAGGGTAAAAGCGGGACCCTATTACTGAGACATCCCTGTCTGTTTGTCCGTCTGTCACCAGGCTGTATCTCACGAACCATGAAAGCTAGAGAGTTGAAATTTTCGCAGATGATGTATTTCTGTTGCCGCTATAACAACAAATACTAAAATGAAAATTATAATAATAATTAAGGGGGGCTCCCATAGAAAAAACGTGTTTTATGCTGTTTTTGGTTCGGAACCCTTCGTGCGCGAGTCCGACTCGCACTTGGCCAGCTTTATACCGTGTGGTGTCGGGCAAAATAGCACTTCTATATCTTCCGTGGATATTGTAAGGATAAAATAGGTTTTAGATATGCCTTAGGCGGCGGACTAGCATCCTGTCACTATAGTATACCTATTAAAAGCGACGAATGGAATAGAGCCACCACGCGAATTCGCTATCAGACTTCCCTTTCACATCTTCCCGGTACTAAAAGTTACACGAAAATTCTCTCTTTTCTACGCAATAGTAGCATATAAGGCGTCAATCACATCATCGACACAACCCTACTCGGGCCTAGAGTCGGGATTTCCTCCTTATTCCTTCAGGAACATTTCGCTCCAATGACTTTTAGGCTACGGGAAGTAATTCTTTGATTAAACTGTCAGAAATCTGCAAGGCCACTTTTGACAAGGAGTCTGTTGAAAAAAAACTGGTGTCGCGCTAAGAATATCACATAATGTTTAAACTTTCGTGAGACCCACTCCTATTTACTTTAATGACATACATACATACATACAATCACGTTAGTATAGGTACCTAAACGGGGTAGGCAGAGCACACTAAACGCTACATAGACAAAACGATGAGTATTTCACGTTTTGTGGCCACTTCTAGCATAAATATATTTTTTAGGTTTTGAGGTGGCAGGTACAATAGTGACGGGTTGCTAGCCTGTCGCTAAAGTATACCTTAACCTTAGTCGCCTCTTACGACATCCACGGAAGAAATGGAGAGGTATCGGAGAGTCATCACGGTTTGCTTTAATTACCTCTCGACGTTTCGGCCGCATTACAGCAACCGTAGTCACGAGCAGCAGTCTGCTGGTAATTAAAGGGAACCGTGATTAAGTCCCGCGTAGACATAAATATAAGAATATCACCTCTCCATTTCTTCTGTGGGTGTCTTAAGTAATACATAGACTTGATTGACTTGTCTGTTTTGTGACAAGGTACTACCACTTGTATTTTTTTTAAATTTCAGCCCGCTTTCATAGTTTAATGTGACTTCCCTCGTGACATTTTCCTCATAGTGTTTCCGTGAAGACTAGGTACAAAAAATGTTTGTTTAAATAAAGCGCTGGATCCGACTAGTTTCAATCAAAATAAATATAATACAAACACAAACAAGTCGTATTTATCTTCAGTTTACTGAATAAGTCTAGCAATACTGAATGTAAATAACACAACAATCAATAATAGTAATAGAAAAGTTTTGAATTACGACAAAGGCCATACAATAAGTACAAGGAGTCGAAGATAGAAATTATGCGATCCTAGAGCCACTTGGTAACTTTCGCGCCTCTCCTAAATCGCGCTAACGAAGCATCGAAGTTCAGTTCCACAAAAATACAACTATCAACTTCCTCTCTGTGGACTTCGGTTCCCAGGCATAACATCTACCTGGAGAGAGATTTCTTTATCGAAATCATCCCCACAATTCCTCAATTTTGTAAATATACCAATAAAAGCGACGAATAACTTAACCATTTTAAAAAGTTACAAAGATTTGTCATTTTTGAAAACCACGAATTTAGAGCTAAATTGCAAACACTCGCTTTCTCGTAAAAAATCTCATCGAAATCAGTCCCACTATTTGAAAGTACGATACCACAGATACACAAAGAGAGAGAGAGAGAGAGAGAGAGAAAGAGAGAGTGAGAAACGTCAAACTTGTAAATTTTGTTTTTCTTTCAGGATTAAATACAAATGGAATAAGGTAAATGTACCAATGCTCGACGCTTCAACGCCCAGTAGATGACACCCATCTGTCACCTGTCTTACTATGACATAAGGTTGCAAGTGCCATGTATTGGGTCAGTGTCGAGCACAGGGCGTTTACCTTAATATGAAAACCAAGCTTGTGTCGAACCACATGTCAAACGAATGGAGGCAAAATGGAACCTGTTTTTATTAATCCTGACTCTTCGTCCCTTTTATAATTGCCTCCCTTTGCAATTTCCTGGCGCATCGTATGCGACGCATATGCGGCGTACTAAATTATGCATTCCGCTAGAAAACAAGTAAAATCTCTCGTTTATTATGATGTACTTATACTCGTATTTACATGCGGGTCTCAGCCTTTTTTCGGATAGCTCTTGATTTGGGGTTTCGGAATTTCTGAGTAAGTTTTTAAAGAAAACCCGAAACCGTCGAGCGTGTATGACGAGAGTGATGAATGTTAGTGAAGCGAAAGAAGTATGTCAAAATTATTTAGAAGCGAATGGCGCTCTGTGGTCTCTGCCTACCCCGCAGGGAATAAGGCGTGACGGTTATGTATGTATGTATGTATGTTTTTAAAGAATTTTGATAAAGTTAGTTTAGGTTTTGAGGCACACGTCAATATAAATAATGCCAGTACGAAATTATTTATTTCACTAACAGAATAATAAATAAACAGGACTGCCCGTCAGATACCAAATTAAGCCTACCTAAAAGTTTGCTGTGTGGTGTCGGAGTTAGAATAAAACATCTCCATTTCTTCCGTTGATGTATTTAGGAGGCGAAAGGAAATAGGTTAAGGTTTAATTTGGTGACAGGTTAGTAACCTGTCACTATTGAAATTCTTAACTCAATCGTTTAAAAATATGCTAGAAGTTGCTGCGTGAAATAGTCATCATTTTGTCTAATTTAACGTAACGTGTGCTCTGCCTTCCCTATTAGAAATATAGGCACGAGCCTTAGAAAATAAATACATACATACATATTCTCACGCCTGTATTCCCAAGAGGGGTAGGGAGAGCACAGGAATTAAAAAATTCAGTGCCACGGTTAGCAATTTCAGGGTAACCAGATGGTTAAACGTGATATTGCAGTGACAGGTTGCTAGCACCCACAATAATACACTAACCCTTTCCCAGAGTCGACTCTTACGACACCCATGGGAAGAAAGGGGGAGGTGCTATTCTAACCCGGCACCACACGGGCATTAGAAAATAAATGGAGGAAAAAAAGCTGAACTAAGTTCACTAATTTATGTCACCAATCAAAAATAGCAGAGAAGGCTCATAGGTAAGAACAGAGGCGTGATGTTTCGTAACAAAATAGCATAAAATATTTGATCTGTGACAGTGTTTGGCCTGATCGCCGCAATCGAAAAACAGATTGATTATCAGAATTGATAGTCCAAGTTTGTTACATAACTACAAGTAGGTAAGTACCATCGCGAACAGGGATTGTTGAGCGACTTACCTATGTTTGTAACTTGGTCGTGTAATACTACTCCAATAGCTGACATCTAGTCTGTCACATCGGTCATTGATTACACGTCTAAATTGCGAACAGTGGCAAGTGGCTCAACCATCCCGGTTCGTGACTGTACTTTTCCGACAGTGTCGGGTAACGACCTATTAAAGTAACGAGTAACGAGGTGACGACCCACCAGGAGGTCATTGTTCTGGAGGTCTATTATAATCAACACATGGCAACACTGTCACCAAGCCCAGGTGAACTACCTAGAAGAGTTAAAGAAAAAAAAATTTGCTAATCATCCAGCCAGTTTTGTGTATGTAAATAATGTACAACACAGGATTATGTTTGAACACATTCATGTCTGATAAAAAAATCGGCTAAGTGCGAGTCGGTTTCGCGCCCAAAGGGTTCCGTACCAAAAACAAAAAACAGTTAGTTTCAGAGGCCCTTCATCATTCTAAACAACTGATTTTTTTTGGTAAAGCCATTTAAAGATCTGTATCTCTAATATATTTAACAGGAAAGCAAAGTAAATACGATACTCTCAGGTTAACGACACCTGGCGAGGCAACGATGTGCTTATTACATTTTTGTAAGCACCGAGTATTTGTCATCTAATATCTTTGCTGAGATACGGGGTCACTTTCCGCGAGTGTTGACATTTATTATAAATACTTGCGTTCCGGTATTTTATGCTGAAGAATTAGCAGTCTTAAATATATTCCTGGGATTACATCGTCAACATACATCTATCTATCTATATAAAAACAAATACACCAGAGGCGAAGCATCGACCAACAATCGCCCGGGCGACAGTTCGTAGCTTAAAATTAATGATTGGTAAGTTTGATGCCACGCATGATTTTACAAATATGAAAAAAAGTATAAGATACTTACAGAGACGTCGTCAAACAGGCTGTGGTAGTTGGGCACGCAGAACGGCGGCGCTGCAGAGTGTTTGCGTATCTTCTGACACAGATCCCTGAACAGACAGACATTTCATAACGTGAATGACACACACACACACACATCCCCACGCCCGCATTCCCAAGAGGGGTAGTCAGAGCACATTAATCCAAAAATCCAGTGCCACGTTTAGAAATTTCAGGGTAATCAGATGGTAGAACGTGATATTGTAGTGACAGTTGCTAACCCTTTCCCAGAGTCGCCTCTTACGACATCCATGGGAAGAAAGGGGGAGGTGCCATTCTAAACCGGCACCACACGGGGCCACTGTGAATCTCTTCATGCTCTTCATGGTTATCACTATTGACGCTGATAATTATCAGGATCAATATCCAACATAGGGTTTTTCAAACCCACGTTCACTCGTGTGTTTAGAATCGCCCCTCTCGTTTTTACCTTTGATGTTGTAAGATTTGCTATTTACAGAACGTCCATAATATCCAAAAAAATCAGAGCTACAACCCTCTACATGAGAGGTTACAGGTCGAACCACACCAAGACTTTTTCGCGTGATATACATAACCTATACCTGTATGTTAAAAGAGACAATGGTTCAAACATTAGGATATACGGTAGAGAGATGTTAACACAGCGTGTTCAAACCTACGAGTAACACCCTTTTGCATTCGGGGTTAAAACAAGCCCGATAACAACGGCTTGAGAAGTAATCCTTTTGGGTACGATGATCTAGGCACCATAAATCAAAACAGATTTGCGTCCTCTTTAGATTTTCCTCTGTTGTGCTTTACGCAAGTATTTCTTTTGTTACGGTATGTTTTAAAGCAAGGCTGCTCAAGTTTTTGAAGAGTCCGGCTAAACGATGGATTCAGTCGTTAACGACGGGCCACTTGCATTTCCAACTTCAGTTACTCTCAGGACAAGCGCAATAAAAACTCGATTATCAAGAAAATTGTATTGAATTATTGTTCGAAAAGGAAAAAGAGTTCCTTTGAAAGAGTATCTTTGAAAATAAATTTAAAGAGGTCATAAAGTTTGAATCGGGACTAAATCCGACACCAAACGGGTGAAATAGAAAAAAAAAAAAAAATGACTGTGAAAAATAGCTTAATACTGAATAAGTACTGAAAGGCGATAGTGTGGTATGAAAACAAAATCCCTAAAAAAGGCGCACCTAAGACGTCGAGTTGCGGAAACCAGCCCGTCCTACAATTACAATTAAGGTAGAAATAGGAATGTATAGAATAACGCATGGACAGAAATACGATCGTGTGGTATCGTAATTGTGTCGAATCGCGAGTAGGAAAAAACAATAAGGGCGGGCATAAGTGACGAATAATCCCTAAGACATGCAAGGAAGAAATTGAAAAAAAAAATACATAAGTTTTACCGAAAATGTAACATTAAGTCGCAAATAATTTAATTATTAAGCAATCAACCTCTCTAAATTCACGCCTAATTCTAGTATAAATTCCACATGAACATATTAAGCACTTAATGATACCTACCTACATTATGCCTAGGTACATTATACCTGCCTCACATGTTAAATTCTCCTATTCCTTATCTAAGAATGAACGCCCCTAAATATACCATTTGTATGGGCCGATTAAGCGACATTATCTCACTCACGAACTATGTGTAAGGGGGCTTTGGGTGCCAGATATGAATAGCGCCAAGCCCCGGCCCCCAAGACGCTGGCAGCATAATGATGACACGGCCACAATTATAAAGCTTAAAGCCTGGTTTACACGAGAGGACAAAAGTCCCACGACAATGTGTCGCCGATATTCATGTTAAGCGATTTCGGCGTGTTTCATCGGCAATTATTTATTACACAAGGCCTTTCCCACATGGAGCTATTTAAAAGAGACGGGACTGTTTAGTACATACATACATACAGTCACGCCTGTATTCCCAAATGGGGTAGGCAGAGCACACAAAACGGTACATAGACAAAATAATGACTATTTCACGTTTTGTGGCCACTTCTAGCTTAGGTATATTTCTCAGGTTTTAAGGTCGCAGATACAATAATAGTGACAGGTTGCTAGCCTGTCGCCTAAATATTTAGCCTATGTCCTTAGTCGCCTCTTACGACATCCACGGAAGAAATGGAGAGGCGTTATTCTATCCCGACACCACACGGCATACTGTTTAGTAATTACAATTTAAAACGTGTTTGGCATTATAAGACTTCAACTTAATTGCGGTGTTATTTTTCTTACATTTAATTCGCGACAAATGCAGTGTCGAGTTGTCAAATTGTCCATAATATTTGACAGCTAATTTAGATACCTACTTTTACGCTGCGTTCCGTGTGGAGTCGGGTTTAGAATTACACCTGACTATTTTTCCGTGGATGTCTTAAGAGACGATTAAGGAAATTGGTTTACATATGCCTCAAGCAGCATGCCAGAAACCTGTCACTATTATACCTCTTTCATCTACTATTAAACTTAAAATGCTGCTAAACGAGAGTACGAAACTTAAAATTGGCTTTTGTCGATATACTTAGCGTTTTATATGCTCTGCCTACCTCTCAATGAACTAAGGCGCTGTGTGTGTAAGTATATTACTTAATTGTGTGACTAAGCTAATATCGTTACAAAGACATTTCGATACGCCTTACTGTGTTACAATTGTACTTTTCTTTGTTTATGTTATGTCTGTGGCTGTAAAAAACACAAGAAGAAGCGCAGTAGCCGAAAAAGACGCCATACTTAATTAGTGAATGTTACGCTATAACAGAATACTCACGCGTAGTAAGGGTTGGTTGGAAATGAAGGTGTCAGTTTCAGCACAGCCCTGAAATCCATGACGTCACTGCTGCTGTTGTGCCCCAGTAGATCTGAAGCAAACACCACACTCAACTCTCTGCCGTGCGAAATAGAGTGCAAATTCCGTTGCACTTGAAACGTAATATTATCGCCGATTCAAATAGGGTTGACACAGTAAACAATAATATTGACGGAGGCGAGCCCTTGAGAGTGAAGATGTCTTAACCTTTGGCAGTTAAATAATTTTCTCATTTCTTCTGTACATATTACTGTTGAGTTTGTTTTTAGAGTTAGTTTAACCCTTCAAGTTTTTATTTGCGACGTAATAATATACGTGATAGAAAAAAAAATTGTATTCATGCTATCTGTTAGGTTACTTTTTAGTAGGTATTAAAACTAGCTACAAGCCTAGATTGCTAGCTGAAAACTTAATTTTTACTTAGCTGGGTCATTGTCAAGCCTGGAATTTTTTTTCGCCAAAAAATGAAACATGTGATTTATAAAAATCAAAGGTATATTACGACTCTTACTTTAACTTGCAACAGAACTGAGTATCATTCAGAGATCAATTATTCGAAAAAAACGATTTAAAACGAAATAACGATATTTCGGTTCCACCGAAAAGACTAATATGTCCACAGAGTGGACTAATTATGTTAATAAATAATAAATAAACAAAACAAAAAGCGGTAAACATCTTAAACAATAATAACGTTCATGATATATTCTCATAATCATGAACAATCAGACACGTAAATACATTCAAAAAGTATATAAAAAATATTTTGTGTCTGTCTACCGAAATGACAATTCTTTTCGGTGGACCAAATATGCCTTCGTCCTCCGAAGACCAGGAAGCCTTCAAGTCTTCAAGAAGCATGTATAAAAGTGGGGGTTTGGTGGCTCTTCCTAGTTTTAACGTTGACGTATCCGAACTTTCAGAAAATACGTCCAAAAATTGTATACTTTTATGAACATTTTTTTCAATCAACAAACAGACTGCACTCACTAATTTTTAATGGTTGCTGCATTCTGAAGTCATCAACTTCTTTCTAAGTAAGTAAGTTTCTTTGCTTTCAACATTCTTCTGTTTTCCACTGCAGTACGTTCACCCATTTCATGGTACTAAAATAACAGGAATCGAAGGCGGTATTTTGCGTGCGATGTACTTTTAAGTTTCTTTTTGTATATTGATTTTTTTTCTGCATCATCGTGCATCATTCCATTTTTCCTCCAAAGCTTATTTTTTATGTTTTTTTTTAAATCTTTTACAGATTTTTTTAACCTTTACAGAATTTACGTTTAATCATTCACTATTCAGTCACTGGTCATTTACGGATAAAACAAAAAAGGAATCAGAAGCTAGTTTTTAAAGTTATAATAAAAAATAAACCAAATTACAAAAATCAATAAAAATACAATAATTTATCGTTTGGGTGTACAAAAAGTCCACCAAAAAGACGTCCTCCGAATGGACTTTTTCCGCAATATCATTCACGACACCAGCCATTTAAAGGATTATTCAAAAGGCAAGGCATATTTACAATGTTTGATTGCTTAACTAATTATTAAAAACGTTTTGTGGATTTATAGCGATGTACTTACAAAATACAGCAGTAACCGGAAAGACAATTCAACATTGACACCACCAAATATTCTTGTTAACACAACAATATCGTCTGCTGCGCACAAGTCACGGCAAAATGGCTGCTAACAGGGATAGTACGATAGTGAATGAGTTAAATTATATGTCCCGGTCTATTCATTTGACATTTCCCTATTTTTTCTAGAATTTAAAGTAATGTCCACCAAAAAGACAAAAAATGTTGTGACAAGATTCAATGATGCAAAAAATGTGTTTTATTTCCATTTAATTTTTTAAATCCTATTAATCTTAAATGGAAATCATACATAGATTAGGGAAAATGGCATTTTTGTACAATAATAAAAGAGATGTATTTTTTTAAAGCCACATTCTATGAACAGGTGGAATCCGGACAGTCCACCGAAGTGGACTTTCAGTTACATTTGTGGTGATAAACAAAACAAATAATTACATTTATAGAAAATATGATATAGTATAGTCTAGTACGTTTCCTGTACTTTATAGTTATGATGTAAATTGAATGCAATTATTAAAAATGTCTTATATATTACAAATGGACATGTTTTTTTAGGGTTATGACAATGACCCAGCTAAATTAAGTACAAAGTCAGTATTTGTTATTGATTTTATTTGTTAGAAACATGAAACCAGATAATTTCTTTTATAGAAAAAACGAATTTACCCGACTTATTACTTTTTGCTTTCGTTAGAAAAATAAATACATTTATGACACAATCTCAGATAAAAACAACGTAATTGTCGACTTCATATATAAAATAAACCTACGTAAGAATCGCGCGCCTCGTTCGTATTATACCTAGTTTAAGTTTTGCTTGTGTGTGGCCTGCAATTGTGAACATGTAGCCACGAGGCCCACACGTTTTCCCCGTGCATAGCTTGCGCAGCAGTGGAGCTCCGGCTTTATAGTTAGAGTCGCACTGAAAATCAGAACGTCTAGTGTATCCAAAACGAATTCGATAACGATTTCGTTTGCGTATTAACGCGAAATTGTATGGGGACGTGTCGACCGCGGCAGTTGTTCAAACTGGCGGTTCTGTCTCAATTTCCATACAATTTTGCGATAACTCACAAACGAAATCGTTATCGAATCCATCATCGTTTTGAACACACAGGACGCTCAGCGTTGCGCCTGGCCACCTCTTCATGCTGAGAGCGGCCATTTTATCACTGTTTGGCATTTTATTATATAACATTAAATTATTGTTTCTTTTATTCAACGTACCTATTATTTGAAAACTATACGAAGTTTTGCTGGCTTTACATATATTCCATTCGCGGAAACAAGTTAGTATTAGCGCTCTCTCTGTCGTGTAATAAGTACCATACAATTTTGAGAAAGACAAAAAGACAATCTTGAAAAACGTGTTTCACACCTGGCTACTATAATAGAAATGAATTTTTAGTTGGAATTTTTACTTTTACAATTTTATAAGGCAAAGATAAAAACAAGAATATTAATAATATATATTTGTGAAAGGTCATTGAACAAATAATAATTTGACATTTGAAAATGCACGAAAAATTAGTTATGACGTTACAATCTGTCAAAACCTTTTTGATAAAAAAAAGTTAGTTTGAACACTGCCTATTTTGATTTCCCCATTTACTTGTTTCCGTGAATGAGGCATAGGTATTCTCTTATGAGTTTACCTTTGACAATGGCGGCAGCGCTGGGGTTGTAGATGTCGTCGTCGACAGCCACCACAGCGTAGTCCCCAGTCTGGAGCAATCCGCGCATCTGCAGCACCTTCACGAAGTCGGCGAGCGCCATGTTTTCTCCGAGAAACACGTATACTGCAAACAATATTTTCATAAAGTGATTATAGTAACCACCAGTTCGTTAGTCGATGGTCCCTGAAAATTAAAGGTGTAAACGAAATTTCTGAAAATCTACACTATCGTAAACACTATAAATGCTAAACGCTGGTACAAATCACATAAGTATCATACAATCATTGTTGTGGCTTTACGGTTTTTTTAATAGAGTCCAATTTATGTACATATTTGTTAGAAATATACCGCTACATATTGCACATACCCTAAAGAGTATTGTATGGAAAAACAAACTGATTTACTTTAGTACACGATACAGGACAATCTTTAGAAATCACGCGCTTAATAAGCAACAGGCTAGCCCGTAAATTTTCTTTAATCTAAATTTTAACTTAAAATGATTGCTCTACGCAATATTTCGTGTGCTCTGCCGTACATATGTATGTCTTGTATGTACTAACACTAACACATTTACCTATGTATTCTGTATGTAGATTCTGAAATCGGGTAAACCCTGAATGTGACGGCACCCGAAGTGTTAATCAATGAGGCTCCAAACATACTGACAGCGGGAGCGAAGCGGCGCGGGCAGTAACATCACAATATCGGTTGTAATGTTCGAAATTGAACGAGAGAGCGCGCACATCGCACCGACCGGGCCACAAACGTTTCGTTTATACCACCAACAGTACGTTTAAAGCTTTATTTACATACACATATTGTAAAACTTTACTATTCAATATCAAACATAAACATGACTAAAATTAGTACGAAAAAGTTATTTCCAAGTCTAATAAGAATTTTTCTTTTGTTTGTTTCACCCGTCTGAGTGGAATTGTGGCTAGTTTTACGCCAACATTTTTTTCGGCGTCATTCCGAATGTTAAATTTGAAAAAATGCAGAAAAATATATCGAGTGTCGTTCGTTAGCGGAATAAATAAACCGGCCAAGTGCGAGTCGGACTCGCGCACGTAGGGTTCCGTACCAAAAACTGCAAAAAATCAGAATTTTTGTATGGGAGCCCCCCTTAAATACTAATTTTATTATTATTCAATTATTTATTTTTAAAGTAGATATTTAATTAAACATTCTGTGAGCATTTCAAGTATTTAGCTGTTACAATTATTTAAATAGACCCAAAACAGTAAAAAAAACTACAAAAAATAGGTTTTTTGTATGGGAGCCCCCCTTAAATACTAATTTTATTTTATTTTAATTATTTCCTTTTAAAGTAAATATTTAATTAAATATTCTGTGAGAATTTCAAGTATTTACCTGTTACAGTTATTTAAAGAGATCCAAAATAGCAAAAAAAACGTTTTTTGTATGGGAGCCCCCCTTAAATACTAATTTTATTTTATTTTAATTATTTTCTTTTAAAGTAAATATTTAATTAAATATTCTGTGAGCATTTCAAGTATTTACCTGTTACAGTTATTTAAATAGATCCAAAATAGCAAAAAAAAACACGTTTTCTGTATGGGAGCCCCCCTTAATTATTATAATTATTTTAATTTTAGTATTTGTTGTTATAGCGGCAGCAGAAATACATCATCTGTGAAAATTTCAACTCTCTAGCTCTCACGGTTCGTGAGATACAGCCTGGTGACAGACGGACGGACGGACGGACGGACGGACGGACGGACGGACGGACAGACAGCGAAGCCTCAGTAATAGGGTCCCGTTTTTACCCTTTGGGTACGGAACCCTAAAAATGAATACAGAAAAATATACACGGAATATTTTAAATTGCATGGGTTTGCTATAACACAGTCACGTTGCAGTTGGGGAGCCAATTTAAAACTTATGTGGCTTTTTTCATATTTTTTGAAAGCAAAAGGTTCTCCAAATTTATTTGATATTTTGGGTACTTGTCATACTGTAGCGATGGATGGATTAACTAACTGTGTTTCAATTCATTATAAGTACCTTTGTAACCAGTAAAATGCTACTTTGCTCACACTTTTCGTTGAAATAAATTGATGCCGAATTTTAATTAAAGCTTCAAACGTTTCATTTCGCAGAAATTTATAACAAAAAAGTAATAGCACACTGGGCAACAATAAATCTCATGGTTCTTATTGTAAGCATCGCTTTGATATCATTATCGGATCTTTTTATTAAATAACAACAATAATTATTTTAGATGACTTTGAAAAATGTATTATAAAACTAGTCAAAGTATCCAACTACTTACTCTAAAACGCTCGTTCTATTCCTTAAATATCAGAATTGCAAAATACTAGATTGCCGACATACAACAGATGGTTGCCTCCGAGCGCTGTTGCCGTCTTGAGGCGCCTGTTAATAATTGATTCTGGAACTTTTTCAACTAAACTACCTAAACTAAAAAACCGGCCAACAATCTCGGACTCGCGTTCGAATAGACCGCTGGTCCATGTTGAAGAAAATATGGGCCATCTGAACCACCAGGAGACCTATGTAGAACGATATATAAGAGCATAAAATAATAAGATTCAGCACTATGCCGTCACTTGTAAGCTGTCCAACTGAGTGCAGGTGAGAATTCAAAAGTACAACCCTCGATTATTTCACCTTATCGCATGATTTTTGTACGGCCTTGCGGAATAATGGATTAGAACTGGTATTGAAATAGTATGAAACTGGTGCCGTATAAAAACAGACAACCAAATTTACCCTGGGAATAGTTGGCAAACAAAAAGAAAATCCGACTTTGTGGCTCACCATTTTATACGGTACAGCCTACAAGTGACGGCATAGTGCTGAATCTTATTATTTATGCTCTTATATCGGTCTAGATTGGTCACCTGGTGGTTCAGATGACCCATATTTTCTTCAACATGGGCCAGCGGTCTAGAAGAGTTCTGTACCAAAAACTGCAAAAAAAAAATCACATCTTTGGTACGGCATACCATAAAATACGCATCCGTAACATAACAACCCTGATCTGTAGGCTATTGAACAAGATTGACCTTCTTTGGTATACAATGGACGTAACATTGGACAGGACTACTGCATAGAAATATATCTTCTTGTTACTCTGGGAGAAACCACTTTACTTTTACTTCGTCTGAAGGCCGGAATATTTTACGCGAGCCTCGTTCAAATATATCATATCCAGTCTGATTTCTGGATATTCTTTATTCTGTACTTTTTTCTTGTCACATAAAATTGTAATACTGTTATTGTTGGTCTGAGATTCATTTACAGTTGATTATGAAGCATGTTAATTTAACGTATATTTTAATTCCCTGAGTAACCTACACTTGGGAACTTGCTAACTTCGTTATTGCGGGTTATTAGTTTGCTAATGCGTGTACCAATATTTAATTTTACTTTATCATAGCGCCGTTCGTGATGATTTTTTCATCGTATGTTACGCCATTGACATAAAATTGTGACAAAATTATCACACAACACTAATTTTATTGTGGTGCGCCCTTAGCCTAACGCAAAGTTTCTAAAAAACAGTAACGTACCTTACGTACTCCTATCACCTATCATTGAAAAAAGGAGTAAATTAGTTTTTTTTTTTTTTCAGTGTATGTACTATACTTGTCTTGTTTTAAAACATGATACTCGAATAAATTAGGCTCGTTACAAGTAGATCGTCATTTTAATTGTTTTAATCCATCGTCACACTTAATAAACTTTGTCAGTCAATGTGTTCATGGAGACCTCTGAGGTGGTTGTGCGTAATTTGACTTAATTTCTGACAAACTTACTACTACTTTGTACTTTACAAAGCTAGTGACTCACCCCTCGTCCGGTCGTAGGTTTGGTCGACAATTCGCTCCATATTGGAGATGTTCAGGGGTATGTAGTCAGGGAAGTGATGCTCAGCTGTCACCGTCATCCCGTTCTGCCTGGCCAGCTCCTGATAACGTAATCTTATTTAACTACAAAACCAAGCAATGTCCCTGATCGCTGCCAATGCGGGAAAATGCTAGACACCATAGCTTATCTTGTGGTAGGTCGTATACCGCGCTATGGCAGAATAAACAATGTCATTCGTAGGGCCCTAGTCAGCCTCCAAGCCGTCCGTTTTACAACCTAGCAACGTGACCTGGCTAGAGACGATGGCAAGAGGCCCGACGGATCGACGTTAGTTCCTTGGCGGATGGGTCCCCTCTTAGTGTGCGATGCCACTTCTGTGGACACCCTTGCAAGACCCATCTTCCAAGGACCCAGAACACTGCTAGCAATGCCGCGATCTCAATAGAAAGAAATAAAGAAAGAAACGTTTATTGACACAAAGGCATAGGTATACAGTATCATAGTGACATTATGTTTAATTACAGTACGTAGTACGTATGTGTCAAAGAGGCGTCTGGAGTCGAAACGCTAGGGAAAAATTACATTTTACTCCGATGAAATACATTTTACATACATACATCATATCCTCACGCCTGTATTCCCGAGAGGGGTAGGCAGAGCACATGAATTAAAAAAATCCAGTGCCACGTTTAGCGATTTCAGAGCAACCAGATGATCAAACGTGATACTGCAGTGACAGGTTGCTAGCCCATCGCCCACAATACACTAACCCTTTCCCAGAGCCGACTCTTACGGCACCCACGGGAAGAAGGGGGAGGTGCTATTCTAACCCGGCAATACACGGGCGCCTACCTACCTATCAAAACAAAACAAAAAAAAACGGGACGGGTCTGTAGAGTCGGTTTACTGACGATAGTTGAACGTGACAACGTCCTAATTAAAATTAATCAATTATTACAGTATATTCACTTATATGGATATAATTGCAAAAGCACAAATTTTGCATCAGATCTTCTTACTAAAGCTCTAAATTGTTTTTTTCTTTTTTATTTAATTAGCTACGTTTCGACATCTAAAAAATTATGAACTCCAATATAATATTGGAGTTAGACAAATGGGCGCAGTTCTATGAGCGATGACCGTCTATAGCAATGAACGCTATACCTACTATTAGTATAGCCGTCATTTCTAATGGTCCTGATACAATTTCGCTGAGAAAAACATAAATCACATCGCAAGACATAAATAAATCATGAGAAAACTAGTGTCGAGATGGAACAATAAATATGTATTAAATCCCTCCCTTGGCGCAGCTTTGGACTGCCAAGTTATGCTCTCATGACATAACGTTAAAAGGTTCCTCGTGATAAAGTTTGAAGCCGTTTAGTTTTAGTACTTAATAACAAAAAACTTGGGGTTCCGTACACCATTCTGCTTTATGAAGCAAATACATATAATTATTAATGTTAACGAATTGAGAGAACAACTTAACTTTACTGTTATCCCCATACATTAGGACGCCTAATAATTATGACATAATTTTGACGCATTTTAATTTACAATGTTTTTGTGAGTAATTTTTTGCAGAACAAATTTCCATTTTTTTGATTTTCCCATACCTGTATCAGAAACTTTAGCACAAAAGGGCGTGAGTAGAGCTACGCGCGAGATAGAC
This sequence comes from Adoxophyes honmai, assembly GCA_005406045.1. Taxonomy (NCBI): domain Eukaryota; kingdom Metazoa; phylum Arthropoda; class Insecta; order Lepidoptera; family Tortricidae; genus Adoxophyes; species Adoxophyes honmai. The sequence continues at coordinate 93,633 of BHDV01033809.1, read as the reverse complement.
TATACCTGTCACTGTCAAAATAGAGACGTCAGAAGTCACAGGTCTATCCTCCACGCGAAACGACTCGCGCTATACTAAGCCTACAGCTTAATTTTATTTTGACGGCCGAATAGCCCAGCGGTCAGAGAACCTGACTTTGAAGCTTAAGGTCCCGGGTTCGATCCCCGGTCGGGGCAGATGTTTGTATGATGAATGCGAATGTTTGCTTTCGAGTCTTGGATGTTTATCTATATATAAGTAAGTTTATCCGTTGTCTCGTACCCATAACACAGAAATTAAATTGCCTAATTTGGGACTAGGTGATTGGTGTAGATATTGTCCAGCGATTATTATTATTGTTTATTCAGAGGTCTACGCATTCTTAAGAAGAAAGTCCTTGACAGACAAACACACCAACGGACCACTTAATTTAATCTGATGATGATCTTATAATTTCCATCTCATGGGTTCCTTTTTTTAGAGGTACGGAACCCTAACAAGAGTAATTATTGAAGCATAAATCAATGTCGATAGTGGTTTCATAAAGGGCGCAGTCGAACTTCAATGTTTTTTACAGAGTTGACTAGACAGATGAGTTCGTTATACCCCCCGCTGTGGCAATGTTTTTCTCGATATTGACAAACGTAACAGGAGACGAGGCGAATGTTGGCATAGCGAAAACCATAAGCTAAATTTTTCCTACAGTTTTTTGGTTTCCAATGTTTTACTCAAATTTTATTTTAGGATGATTTTTAAAATTCCAAACTTTGCTAAACAATAACAACAAGGACAACACCAATCGACTAATCTATATTTAGTGTCAAAACACTGACTCAAACTACGAATTTTGTTAATTCAACTATGAAATCATCATCACTACACAGATGTTTCTAATGTGATGACGAAACTCTTCAGTGTTATGTAAATAAATCGGAATTGCATCGCTATGCGAATTGACTCGCTATTTTAAATGTAAAGCAAATAGCTAACTAATAAACTTATTAAATCCAAAATTAAATTATCCACAGCCAAACGATTCGGCCGAAACATAATAATGAACAAGTCCTTAGTATTTCTTTGATCTTTGAAATTAAATGATCGCCGCATTAAACGTTAAAGCGTGATTGTTTCTGTTTTTGACATACAAGGAAATTAAACGCTGAATATTTTGCAAAACAATTCTCTCGACAGTTGCACAACAGTAATTAAGTAAAAAATACGATCGCATTTTTGCAGTGTTTCTCTCGGTAAAAATGAATTTCGATTTGCAATTTTTGCTTTTGTTTTCTGTGTTCGGACTATTTTTTACAACACGATATTCATTTGTCGACAAATATCAAATATCACATTATTTAATTATAATTACTATGGTTTAAATTATGAATTTAACATTGAATTATTGATTCTACCTTATAATATAATATATTATTTAAATTGAATTAATCGTATTCTATTATGAGAAAGTAAATACTTTTCTTCTCTAAAAGGTTGAGAAAAAGTATAATTGTTTCTTGTTTCAACAAGCCAACGGCACTTTTTATGCGGAAGTCAATGAACATGCCTCGACTCGTGATTAAAAAAGTTACAATTACTCAAATAAATTTAATGAACTCAGTCCTTTTTTTATAGGGGTATTCACTTGGATGTTCTGTATTACTTAAATTTTCATGTTCAATACTCGCCCACGAGACACTTTACATAAAATCTTATCTTTAAATCGAAAAACATACATCAAAAAAGGGTAATTACATGTTAAACTACGATATTGCTTTCTTTCCAATGTTTTCTGACTCTAAAGCCCCAGTATAGAAATAATTCTAGATGAACAAGTTTAGTTCTTTTTTTGTCTCGGAGGAATAAGCACCGGAGTACACGTCAGTTAATCTTTCGCAATAAATGGGAATAACGTTTTTGGCGGGAAACGAAGTAAGAGGCAATCAGGCTAAGTTACACACCTAATGCGGTCGCCACACTTGTTTTGTTCCAAACTACTTCGGTCAAGTAACGTCGTACTTAGATACAGTAAGCTTTTTGCCGACCATCGTCACCTACTCGGCAGTGCCAGCTGTCGTTCGCCGAATCCGGCCGACTACCGTGTTCTTTTACCGTGTTAATTTTTGCGGTCACAGCTTGCAGTATGCGGCGAACGGCTCATTATAGTTATTTGGCATTATACCCAATACGAGTACATACAGAGCCTATCCGCACATAAAATAGATGAACTCTTACAGCGCAACATTAGTTTAAATTTCACGAGTTTGAATCCAAATCACATTACTTACTAGCTGTCAAGGAAACTTCGTTACGCTTTAGCAAGTTTTTTTTTATAGTATTCCAAATTTTCTCATCGTTTAAAGCTCTACTGGACTACGACAAATATTTTAAAACCAAGATCGGCTAAATCGCCCCAGTGGATTTAAAGTTTCAGCGAAACTAACGAACAAGAATTGATTTTTTATATAAATAAACATGTTAGAGGGGTATCGTCTCGTAGCTTCTCCAACATTTATTTTATTCCTCCGAGTCCTTGTACATTTTTTCTTTCGGTCGGTCTTTAGCTTACCTTTATAGCATCGGTCTGCTGGGCAGCAGCGCTGAGGGCGTCCCCAGCAACGATGGCGAACTTATCCCACTTGAAGGCCTTCAGCAACGCCATCACAGACTTGCTGACTTTGAAGGCTGGGGGCAGCGTCCGCGCGAAGGTGACGCCCAGGCCGGCCCCGGCCTCGCGCTTGGAACTGCGGGCTCCAGCGCATTTCTATGAACAAGATTTGATGATGATGAAGCGCGTGGTGGCACTTTTTGTTTCGTGGATGTTAAGAGGCGACTATGGACACAGGTTAAGGTATATTTTAGGCGACAGGCTAGCAACCTGTTACTATTATACCTGCCACCTTAAAACCGAATTTTTGAAGTGGCTACGAAACGTGAAATAGTTATCGTTTTGTCTATGTAGCGTTTTGTCTGCTCTGGCTACCCCTATTGGGAATACAGGCGTGATGTTATGTATAATTTATGTATTTATGTATGATGATGAAGCGTGTGGTGTCGGGATTAGAAACACCTTTTCTTTTGTTCCGTGGGTGTTAAGAGGCGGCTAAGGGAAATAGGTTGAGGTATGCATTAGCTGACATGCTATGTAGTATTCATGGTTTTGACTATAAATGCGTTTTGTATGCTTTGCCTACTCCATTTGGGAATACAGACATGATATAATTATTCTAGCATAAACATTCTAACTGTTTTCATTGATAGTTCGATAAAAAATTAGGCATTTCAATGGAAGAGGAAACCTTCCCTTTTGCCTTCCACTCACTCCTCTGTTTTTAAGAAAATTTTCTCTTCAAACGCCATTTTCCATTTCCCGAGGTAAATAAGTGACTGCCGGAGATTTCCCGCGTGGTATTGGAATTAGAATAATCATCGCCTTTTTTTTCTTAGATGGCGTAAGAGGCGAGGCGAGTAAATAAAGTAGATTAAGGCATATTTAGGCGACAAGCTAGCAACCTGTCATTATTATACCTTTTTTAACTTTAGAACATTAAAACTATGATGAGCATGATACGATACGGTGATTAGCAAGATAGTTTACATTTGATTTTTTGAATAACACCACTCCATTTCTTCCGTGGATGTCGTAAGAGACGACTAACGAAAACAGGTTTAGGTATGCTTTAGGCGACAGGCTAGCAACCTGTCACTATTATACCTGTTCCACCTGTTATCAAATCTACAATTATGCTAGAAGTGGCTGAGAATCAAGAAATAATCATGATCACGGTTTTGTCTATGTTACGTTTCGTATGCTCTGCCTACCCCGTTTGGGAACATAGGCGTGATTGTATGTATGTATGTATGTATGTATGATTTTTGAGTGTTTACTTTGCTGGTAATATTTTATCCGTAACTCGGCCTAGTAACAAAGACAGAATAATTTTCCGTGGATAAATTCATTAAACAGCATTGCGTCAGTCGAAAGCGTGGGCTAAGGTGATTAATGCGTCTCTACCTACCTATTACCTGTGTAAGACTTGTCTCGGTAATCATTTGACTAGGGTCTATTCATAACTGTCACTTGTTATTTCTACGTACTAGCAATCACTGTAACTTAGATTAATTGGTACCTATTGGTACTTACTGTATATATAACTACTATACTTAAACATAGATTCAGCCTTCAGTGACCGTTGGGACTAATGTACAACCATCTCTGCTAAATATACAACTTTAAGAGACCGGAAAGATAACGTAATGTAATACCTACATCAATTTGGCCGTAATGTAGCCCGGATCCATAACAATAAAATAATTTCTCCTCGACAATATGCGTAGCTTGGACCTAAATAAATTCCAACATTTGGTATATATCCCCAAACAGTAGCTATAGATAATATTACATAGATCATTTAAACAATGATTGTACTTAGTCATTAAAATTACATAAGTAAGGTAAATGTCCCCTTTATCGGCAGTGCCGTATCATCGGCAGTTACACATTTTAGGCTCTAAGTGTACAGTTTATGATTTATATTCGTTTCTCGTATTTTTAACCGATAGCCTTGTATCTTCTCTTTCATTTACACCACGTCAGTTCTCCTTGTTTTCGTCAGTACGGACGCTGTGAGTGCTTAAACAGGTCGCATGCGCTGTTGTATGGAGCTTCTTACGAATAACGCTAAGGATTGCCGTGTGTTCCTTAAGGTCATAAAATGTTATTTTGTGATAGTTTTGTTTTTAATTGTGTTTCCTGTGTTAGTAAATTTAATTAGCTATAGATGTGAGACGATTTAAGTGCATTTAGTGAAATATTAACTATATAGTGCCAATAAAACAAACTGCCGGTGAAAGGTCAGTGTCATTTGTGAGCTGAAGGTGCTATCGGCAGGCCTCCGGTAATAAGGAAAGCGAAGGTTTTTTATTTTTATTTCCTTGTTGTTCAAACTGAATTATTTATAAAATGTAAGTGCGTAAATTTGTAAATAAAGATGTTTATGATTTTTAGAGCAATCACCGTGCAACGGTTATCTTGGTAGATTTTGAGAAAAATGCGTTCAAACTTTTCCAGTTTTGCTTATTTTCACGCCTTTTTTAAGCTATGCCATACTGCTGTTGCAAAACAATTTGCACAAATAATTGCACGTATAAAATGGTTCTGGAAGGAAGTTTATATATTTGATTGTTCATCGTAGCATCTATAAAATATCACATGATATCTTTTTGATTTCATTTATGTTCACAAAACACTATTTCCCAAAAACTGCCGGTACTAAGGTTCATCAAAATATGCCCTGCCTATTCATCGGCGGGGGTGCCGATGAAACGGACCCCATAGTGCCTGTTATCGGCAACGCCTTGGCTACACACTAGGTGTTTCACACGAAAGTCGATTTTATTGACTAGTAGGCAAGGTCGGAATCGAATTGTATACCATTACTGGTTCACGGTTGTTTGTTAAAAATGGGCAGTGGTTCTCAACATTGTAATCAGGTAGGTACAGCTTGTAAGTTTTGACTTAGATTTTGTGAAGATCTATTTTCGTTAGTTTGGTGTTGCTTTGAAGACAGATTTTTTTGGTGCAGAAGAATATTTACTTATTGAGCTCAGAAAAATACGGAGTACTCACGTCTTAAATTGAGTTTAGCTCGACATGTTTCGGACAAGTCCGTAGCCCTTCCTCTAGAAGCCGAGACGGCTAATGCCAAACGCGGATTGCGCATCTTTCATTTTGCATAAAGTTTGAGAACCACTGACCCCCCCGACTTCCATACTTTGTTTTCCTAGTACGGTAAAAGGGTCATATGCTGCCGATTCCTGGTGCAAATCGCGTTTCTTAGTACGATGAATGGTACAAATGGTGTTTTCCAGCATATTTTACGTTAAAAAATGATTTAATTAATTTTAGGGCATGCAGCAAAATGTGAAATGAATTGAGTTGGTGGCAAATTTATCACCCCTTCATTTGAAACCCTAATTATAGCTGTGAGTGCCTTCCATCCCTTAATAAAAAAATAAAAGTGCACCTAGCTCTTAAGGTGCCGGTGAAACGGACATTTACCTTATATTACGTTATTTTTTGAGACGTGATTATTATTTCAGTGATTTCTATAAACTTTGTAGAGCTGTACTACTATAAGTAAGATTTTTGGTTTAAATCTTACTATTGCCAATAACTCGATAGCAAAAAATATGCTCTACATATATACTAAGCTCATTCGTGCATGCTACTATTGATTAAAAACCTCCTCAACCTTTCCAACCAAATTGACCCGATTGTAAGGGTTAAATTCAATAGGGTTTTTGAACATTTTTCAAATATACTTTTAATAAATTCTTCATTATGTAATAAACACGATATATTAGTATTTCCGGATTCTTGTCTGTATTAACAAAGAAAATAAATATTAAAGTTCAAATTCTCAAACTCACGCCAAAAACGGTGTTTGACGTCAAATGCAAGTAAACAAAGGCAACACACAAAGAAGCTGTCAAAATTGTCATGTCAAATTATCAATGTCCACTTTGACCACAGATACCTTTCATGGTATGTGACGTCATCAATCAATCGCAAGCGTTTCAGTCACAGATACATTATTAACGACTATTAGAAATTAATAGAACAAAATACTCTAAAAATGCATAATATTTTGATCAAAAGAAAGTGAAATATGTTTAATTTTCCTATAATCTGTTAGGATGGCCACAAATTATAGTTTATTTTTACTGTTGTCAAAGACCCTATTGAATTTGAACATTATTGACGGTACAATTATTGTTCTAGATTAGGCTAAGCGCGCACTACAACTTTTTGTCGTGCGACACGATTTTAAAATAGCGCTGTCCATACTGATTTTTTCATCATAGTGCGCGCGATGACATATAAACCCTTACGTTGCATTTCTGCGACAAAATTATCGCGCGACAAAAAATCGTAGTGCGCGCTTAGCCTAAGACCTCACCATCGTATTGGCTCGGCAGGAAAGGGTTTAATATTATCATGAACTGATTTTATATTTTTCTAAGGTGCAAGCCAAATCCAGCCACAGAATTCTTTTGTACCAACATATTATAACATTCTGTTATAGAAGAAGCGTAGATAAATTGTCACATGTCTTAGTCATTATCATTTATGCACAGTTGGATAGATCTTTGTGTTCTTTCGGTTTATTACGTCTAGAAAATATACTTGGACATGGACACTGGTAAAAATGGCTGGGTCGTTCCTAATTTGATATTTTCTAAGTGCTTGTCTAGCTTCGGGTAGACAGCGTAATATGTGGTAATAGTATATTCAATGTATCTTGCGAGAGTAGCAAAAATTCTAGCCGGTATTCAATTTCAGTTGTACAGTCAAAGACCAAGATAATATTATTGGCAAGGACGAAGTACCTACCAAACATTTATATAAACGTCCTTACCTAATGTTGACTTAAAAAGAGCACGTATACATATTTTTGACATTTTCATACATATATTTATGTCACGCCTGTATTCTCAAATGGGTCAGAGCAGACGAAACGTTAAAAAGCCAAAACCTTGGTTATTTCACGTACGAAATGTTTAGCATAATTATTATAGGGTTAAACAAAAAATGAAAGTGATAATAGTGATTGGTTGCTAGCCTGTCACTTAAATCGTACCTAAACCTATTTCCTCAGTCGCCTCTTACGATATTCACACCACGTCGTCATAATTTGAAAAAATACGAGTAAAATGGTAAAGTTACAATTACAACCAACCTTGGAGAGACAGAGATGAAACTTCGTTACTGAGATCGACAAGCGAAGTTGCTTCTAATTTTGCCAAGTTAGATTTCCGGGGACTGAAGCAGATTTTTTAGGTTTTTTGGCACCAACGCCACCATACCTAAGTTAACAATTATCAATTTTCACACGGAGGTCTCGGCCCTGAATACCTTTTTATAACATTCAGGGCCGAGACCTCTGTATGAAAATTGAAAATTGTTTTTCTGACTACCCTGGTTGGAAAAATGCTTTAAATTTTTTTAACGCACTTTGACAAGGACACCACTTACATGCGATATCAGAGGCAGGTTCCAGGCAGCAGCAAGCTTGGCTTCGGTGTGACAGCTGCCGTCAGGTCCGAAGAAGGCCACCACGCCAAGGTCTCTCATCTGAGTCATCACCCTGGGAAAGAACACATACATTACATACAGTCCTCTAACTTGGCAAGGTAAGTATGCCAAGGCAAGGTATGTGGGGTAATATGTTTTAACAGACCATCTTACATAATTTAATTTATGTACCATCGCGAACCGGGATTGTTGAGCCACTTACCTATGTCTGTAACTTGGTCGTGTAATACTAATTCAATAGCTAACATCTGTCAGTCACATCGGCCATTGATTACACGTCTAAATTGCGAACAGTGGCAAGTGGCTCAACAATCCCGGTTCGTGACTGTACCATATTTCAGACGAAATAAAGTAACTTGAATTTGAATAAGTAGTGGGTCCATAAAAAACGATGTGCGAACTGGGACAGTATAAGGTGGTCGGAAATTGACCGTAAATATTTTAACCGGTGGTCGGTTTTACGCGTCTAAGAACCCCTGTAAAATATTTTCTGAAAATTTTCATTATTGACCTTGTGGAAGACAAATGTTTTATCGCTTTTTAGGTCATTGCTCCCTGTGTTTTACCTACCTTACGTCACGTACGCAAGTCCCGTTAGTCGAAGCGTACGCTCATGCAATCGTTCGACATTGCGATGCTACGCAGTTGACTTAGAGCCGGAATACGAAAGACTGGGCAATATCAGAATTTTGATTTGTTTCTGACAAAAGTTTCCCCGGAAAAAAACTTCACATTTATTTATGTGATGTGACTACTGCGAAGGTAAAAGATGTACATGTAGGTACGAGAGTGTAGTTTTTGAAATAAGTACCTAACCTACTGAGTCGTATTTCATGAAAAAGTGTTTTATAGTCTAATTCACATCAATTTTGAATGATGTAGAAATTACACTGATTCACAACAATAGACTTATGCGATAAAAATTACAAAGTTTCACTACATCGCCAACACAAAAAGCATTCAAAAAATCCTTCATAAATCCTTCGTTTCATAAAAATCTGTTGTAGATCGTCAAAGCCATAAAAATGCCGTTATATTTTTCAAACCGATTCGCAGTGTCGATGGTATAATTTATTAGATTTCTTGCCTTTCGAGGCCATTCGTTCATACTTCTTTTAGAAGTAGATGGGAGGGATAATCGCCTATTCAGTTGCACTAATACCCTTAAGATTAAATAGGTTTAACAGATCTATTGGAAAACGATCGTAGCTCTACTTGCATGGAATGCATACATACAGATGTAGTGAGAAACTATTTTCCTTCGTAAATGTTCGGAAAAGTTCGTATTTATCGTTTTATTACTTAAAACAATTACAATTATTATTTAAAACTGGATATTTACCATATTTTTTACGGAATGAATTAAAATGGGTACCGAAGCTATTTGAGAGAAAACGATAAATACGAACTTTTCCGAACATTTACGAAGGAAAATAGTTTCTCACTACATCTGTACCATTGAGGATATAACCTATAGAGTACTAATGTCATCTTAGTTGTTCAGAAATTATTCCGCAAAACAATTGAAGACCTCGCTGTGCTCTTATTGGCCGGCCCAAGATCGCGCTCCACACTAGAGTTGGGCAAGTTTACAAATGTATCGATAATATCGATATCGATAATAGTAATTTTTTACTAATTGTCCTGGAACGCAATTTTTAAAACAAGCTCACCTCTCTGTCTTCGCACTCATCGTTCAATATTAATATCGCTCTTGTACAATTATAAATGAAATGTAAACCACTTTTAAAATAAAAGATTATAAAATTCACCAACAAATTTAATTCCTTACCAATGCAGTCATCTTTTGGTTTATTGAAAAAAAAATGCTAATCTGGACCGAGATAATAAAATAAAACTGTCAAAAAATTAAAAAATACGAAATTTTTTATCAAGGTTACCTACTGTAAACAGTAAACTGTTTCGTTAAATGAATCTAAAATAAACCTACTTTCAATCACAGCGGATTACAGCTAATTTAATTTAAGTGAATACAATCAAAACTTTACAAAAATGATTGTTATTGAAAAATACAAAAAAACAGTTTTTTTCTAAATAAAACCCGCGGGGACACTGGACTGTAATTGTTAGCAGTGGAAGACTTCGGCCCCTCAACACGAACCTCGAAAATTTATTTGATTGATTGATTGGCCCAAAATGATGCTAAAAGTGGCTGCGAAGCATGAAATAGTCATAATCATGGATATGTCTATTTCACGTTTCGTGTGTTTTGCCTACCCCATTTGGGAACAAAGGCGTGATTTTATGTTATGTTAACATTTATTTAATTCGGCACCGTAAAATACGAAATACTTATAAATATCGATACATCATTTGATTATTAACAGCGCAACTCTAGTTACACTGTGTATTGACAGAATAAGATGAAGTAATGGGATGACACCTAGGTGAAAGTGAGATGCATAATTATGTGTCATTTTGAATGACCAGTTAACTTGAGCTGCACTAAAGTGAATATAAATTGAAAAATGCATGTTTACTGTTAATTACCGGTTAAATGTAACACCGTCTGTTTTCAAATTTGAATTTTTGCCGTTTTTACCACACCAACGAATGGAACAGTACGTCATTACGCAAGTATATTAATTTACATCTAGAAATATGAGGAGTTGCACGCAGATCTGTTGTTGGCTCCATACAGTTTCTGTGACAGTGACACTACACGTTAGTATATTGAAATAAACAAACATTTGCGGACCGGGGTTGCGAACATTGTTTCTCTATAGGTTCTATCCTCTATGATCTGTACATACATATTCTCACGCCTGTATTCCCAAGAGGGGTAGGCAGAGCACATGAATTCAAAAATCTAGTGCCACGTTTAACAATTTCAGGGTAATCAGATGGTTAAACGTGATATTGCAGTGACAGGTTGCTAGCCCATCGCCCACAATACACTAACCTGTTATATACCTCTTTGGTCTCCGTGTCATGACTCTGACTTTTCACTTTTGATTGACATTACAAATAAATGATTCGATTCGTAAACATTATGTTTTAATGAGTAAATGAATATATTACAAATTGGCGACGATGGACGAACTGCGCGATTATTAAGAACACGTGCATCAATACGCGGCCAGTTGACAAAACTGGAAAACTTACTGTCACAAAATAATGACAACTTCACCGAAGAAGAAGCCAACATAAGGCTCGCAAATCTAGAATCTTACGAAAAGAAATTTGATTTGATACAAACGGACATCGAGTGTTAAAGTGCAACGGACTTCGATGCGGAAATCGACCAAAGGTACACAACTCAGGAACAAATTTTGCAACTTAAAATAAAAATGGAAGCGCTTCGGCCCGCGCCGGCCGCCGCCGCCGCTGCGCCCTCCCCGTACGCCAGCGCGCGCAGCGAGCCCGGCCCCAGCCTCCCCACCGACGCGCCCTGCACCTCTCCTGCACCGAAAATTAGCCTACAACCGTTCCAGGAGAAAGAATCATTCAAAAATTTTACTTTACGTCTCGAAATGTACTTACAATTAAATAACTGCCACGACAGATGCACCAAAACACTGATGTTATTGTCATCGCTGCCGCCAGAGCTACACCAAAAAGCATACGACCTGTGCTCACCTGCAGACCCTCGCGAGCAAGATTATGAGGTCTTGGTTAAGATACTGACAGATTATTTAGATCCTAAACCAAGTATTTGGGCGTGCCAACACAAATTCGTGTCGCGTATGCAAGAAAATGACGAATCGATAGCGGCGTACACATCAGAACTCAAACGTTTAGCTCAAGATTGCCAATTCACTTGTGACAGCTGTAAGAAGTCTATTAGTAACAACTTCTTAGCCCTCCAATTTATTAGAGGACTACGCGACGGCGAAATAAAGACAAAAATTCTAGAAAAAGAAACAATAGCCGACTTCAACGAACTTGTTCGTATCGCAACTGCCGTAGAGATAGCAAAATCTGGCAGCGAATTTATTACACAAGCAACGAATTCGAACTGTAATTTTCAAATTAAGAAACAATTTAAGAACCCTGTGACCAGCAATAACCAAACACCTCTCTCTATACAAAGTCTACGAGGCAAATGTTTTCGCTGCGGAGACGCCGACCATCGCGCGCACCAGTGCAAGCATATCAACACTGTATGCGAAAAATGTCAAAGAAAAGGACACATGGCGCGCGTCTGTTTCCAGTCAGCAAAAATAAACCACCAAATTGACGTGGAAAACTTGCCTCTTCAACAAGAATTTGACGTACCAGATACCATTTACGACGATACGCCTTGGAATACAAACATTATCCGATCTAACAACTTGGATAAATATATGATAAATGTATCTATCGATGGAAAAGTAATACAAATGGAAGTAGACACAGGAGCTGCGCTGTCATCAATGTCACTTCAAGATTTCAAGCAACTTCAACCTAATCGGAAAATTTTCAAGACTGACGTCAAAATGAGGACATATACGGGAGAAATTATCAAACCCAACATCCGCAGACGAGATCGTTCACCCTGGGCCAAAGAGTTCAGGTCCGAGACTATACGGACCAGGCCAGGAAATGGACGTTTGGTACTGTTGTGCGAGTACTGGGGCCGGTCCACTATCTGGTGAGAACGGACCAAGGCGATACCTGGAAGCGACACGTCGACCAGATGCTGCAGACGGCAGTAGCAGCGCAAGACTAAGACCGAATTGTAAGGTTTTGGGAGGGAGACCTGTTATATACCTCTTTGGTCTCCGTGTCATGACTCTGACTTTTCACTTTTGATTGACATTACAAATAAATGATTCGATTCGTAAACATTATGTTTTAATGAGTAAATGAATATATTACATAACCCTTTCCCAGACTCGACTCTTACGACACCCACGGGAAGAAAGGGGGTGGTGCTATTCTGACCCGGCACCACACGGGCATGGAATAACAGTACCTACCTAATAGGTATATTTATATTCTACTGTTTAATATTTAGTAGTAACTGTCAAAATATGAGCAAAATTAAATTACTGCTCCTTTCTTCTACCTACCCTTCGCCTGCGGTACTTTCTACTTTTTATTTGCAATCAATTAGTATCCACTTATTTACATTTTTAGGATTTAAAAACACAAAACACTAGAGTTTGTAAACTGTGCCTAGTTGTCCATTTCTTTAATCTCAATAAAAAAAAACGTACCTACTAACTCAGAATCATAAAAAGAAATAAAATTGTACCTAATTTTTCATAGTCAGTGCAATCAGTGACTAAGTGTAAGTGTCAGTGCCAGTAACTGTTTTTTGTTAACTATCGGTATTGGTTATGCATTCGATTCGGAGGAGGAAAAACTCTTTTTTTTCAATTTGAAAATAAAAATTATATAAGTGCTTATGTACATAAGTACAGCATACAACTTTCACTTCTATTTTAAGCAACCATAATGATTCATTAATTAAGAACACAATAAAAAATACATTTTACTTATTAACTGTACCAATGGTATATTTCGGTACATTTAAGAGGCAATATGCCGGTCGAAGGAATTGAAAAATAGGTATTTGCTAAATCTATTGCTGTCGCGCCGTGACCTGCCCAGACGACGTCGAGTGCGATAAGAACAACTACAGCTCAGACCGAAAATACCTATGAAAATTATTCAAAAACAACGTTTCGTAGTCCCCTGATTTCTTCTCCAAAACTTAACCGATTAAATATGTTTTTTCATTAAATGTTTAAGAAATGCCATAACTGTGTTTCTATGTTCTTATAATTTGATATAATTGTGCTAAAATTGGTTTCTAGAGGTTTAAACACAACGGAAAAAACTTGCCAATTTTTCATGTTTTTGAAGGTTAATATTTCCTTTAATAATTCAATAAAGAAAAAAAGGAAAACATAGGAACATGCTAATATATCATTAGATTGTTGATGTAAAAAATCATTGTTCTACGGGTAATATCCAGCGAGGAATCAGGGGACTACGTTTCCATACAAAATGTGACCGCTCCATTTCCTCTTAACAACTCGCTATGAAATAAATCCGGTTTAAAATTTCATAATTGGTTTATTAAATCTCTAAACACGGAAGGAGATTTTAATACCGTGCTCTAAAGAAGGGGCGGAAAGGCTTTAAAGGGAGAATACGGAATTACTCATTAAGTATCGAGAATTTAACAAAAGATTATTACTATAAAATAAGGCGTAATGGGTAAGCTGAGAGAACAAGAAACAATAAACAAAACCATGTCCATTTCATGTTTTGTAGCCACTTTCAGCATAATTTATTGGTTTTAAGCTAGACAAAGAGAAACGACAATGGGAGAGTGCTGGCATGTCGTCTAAAATATGTTATGTCTTCAACTATTGAAGTCGCCTCTTACGACATGCGTGGAAGAAAAGGAGAGATGATTAACCATTTTGATCTAATATTATCATTTGCGTTTAATAGATAACCATCATTACACCATTCTTTACATCCTTCACATCCTATAAATAACCCTATAAACCATTCTCCTAAGTAGGTAAGTCTGGAGAATGATCGAAATCATTCTTTCAAAACCTTTTATTTTTTATTTTTATGGGGTATAGTAAATATTTTTAGATATGTTTGCCTGGTTTTAGTGTGGGCTAATGTGTTTCCGAAAGGACTATTCTCTTCATAATAATGATAATCAAACATCACTTACAGCTTACAGAACTTTTTTAATGATACACTAGAAAAAATATTCCTGACCCACCATAGGACCTTATCACAGGAAACGTCAGAATGACTTGCATTGCTCGACATGCGAAATCTTTATTACGTTTACAGCGACAAAGTTCTCTGGTGGGTTAGAAACCAATTGGTTTTACAGTATCCGGAACCAAATTAATTTATCGGCCTGAGACTTCGTTTTAGGCGCAGCGCAGACGACAGAGTTTTGTGCGATCGAGTCTGCGCAGCAATAAATTCTCTGAATGGCGCGCTGACATTTCCACGAAACTCTGAATGGAAATTCCTGGAAACTGTCAGCGCGCCATTCAGACAATTTATTGCTCCACAGACTCGATCGCACAAAAGACTGTCGTCTGCGCAGCGCCTTAATATGATAATTACCTTTCAAACATTTATTTTCCAGATCGGGCAGCACCGGGTTCTAAATTTAGAAAATAATTACCATAATTGAATAATCAGAGACTTGTAAAAGTTGTAAAATTGTCCTACGAGCACATCTTTAGGTATTGTTATAATTAGGTACCTCCCTGAAGTAATTTTGAACTTAAAAATAAAGCGTTTCCCGAGACATACCTATCCATTGAAAATTAATCATCGAATTCGGAAACAGCGGTCACGATTCTTCGCCATTATTTGATAAGCTTCGTCTTATGAATTCGAAAATTATATATGCTTTTAAATAGAAAAATATATACGGATAACTCACGTTTTAAATCGAGTTTAGCTCGACATGTTTCGGGCTAATGCGTAGCCCTTTATCTAGGAGCCGAGGTGGCTGCTGCTGCCAAACGCGCACTGCACGTCACCGCTCTATTTGCGCGACTAGCTACGAATTAGCCCGCAACATGTCCAGCTAAACTAGATTATAAACGTGAGTTATCCTTTATATCCATATTTTTCAAGATGAGTGAGTCTTACGGTAGTTTAATGCTTAATGCTTTGAAATAAGAAAAAAATCTAAATAAATTATTGTTTCAGGTTAATAATTGCAACTCTCCATTACTTTTGTGGATGGTGTAAGAAGCAACTAAACGGGATAAATACGTATACTTATATGTTAAGTCATGCTTTAGTCGTCAGACTATGCCTTTTATCTTAATCTATTTCCTTAGTCGCCTCTTATTTTAAACTTGAATAAAAAGGAAACAATAGATTCATTTAAGCACGCATAAAAGTGAAGACTCTTATCCAGCAGTGGGCGGATGTGGGCTGATTTGATTGATTGGTGAAACGAGCAAAATCAAGGAAGTTATAAACTCGACAATTAGTCAGAAAACAGATGTAGGTGGTAAAGTTTCAATACTACTCGATACGGTATATTCATACTAGTTACTAAATTGATAATGTATTGTTAAGCTACTGTTACTTTAATTAACTCTGTGTCAATTTAGAAGCGGCACAAAACATGGATACTACCCGTACGAATTAACTGTGCACCTCGCGCTGTGACTTCATTTGGACGGTACCGCTTGCAAACCGTATTTAGACGATGGAAACGAGAAACGCGCAACGGCAACAAAGATGCTATCGCTACAGCTAGCAGCCAGCAGCTAGTACTGAGCGCTTGCGGCGAATGCGGGGCACCGCGCGGGGCAACGAGAGAGGGGTCGCATTCCAGCGGAGTGCACAGTTAATTCGCACGGTTTGTAGGTAGAAGTTAATCTCCATACTAAGTGCGCTCGAACAACGCACACAATAGACACGGCTCACAAACATGACATCTCAGAACAATTGGAACGAGCCCGAGTGCGGTTGCCTTCCGATTGTGAACGATTCTGCGATCTTTTTCAAGACTACACAACTGGAACTGAGTAATTGTGAAAAGTATATTAAATGCCTTGAAAGTGTTTTCCATTAGTTTACAAAAAAATGTACGTAAGAATAGGAAATCAATACACTTTAAAATACATTCATACATACAATATTCTCACGCCTTTTTTCCCAAGAGGGGTAGGCAGAGCACATGACTTCAAAAAAAATTCAGTGCCACGTTTAGCAATTTCAGGGTAACCAGAAGGTAAAACGTGATATTGATATGATTTTAAAATACAATAGGTAATCATGCATTTCGTCAATGTCGAAAGCGTTGCAATATAATGACTGTAATGTCGTAATTTAAGTAACAATGACATTAAAATTTAAAATGAATAATGTTTTACTTAAAATAATGAATCAAACAACTAGACACAAGTGCTATTACCACGATAGTTTTATATGCAGACGCCATAATTGACATCCCTAAGGCGACCACCGAGCGTAGGTATGAAAAGTGAAGTAAGCAAATACATTTGATTAACTTCTGTTCGTATTTGTTTTATGGTAGCGGTTCATTGTTTGACAAACGAATAGGGTCTCTATTCGTTTATTAACTATGAAACAGAACGAAATATTCGGTCCAAATAATAACGTTCGAGGTGTTTGTTAAAGGGCGTTATTAAAGGTTATTTGGGCGTTTGAACCGCTGTCATTATTCTCAACCGTTTTTTTTATTTGATTCTTTGAGAAATGTGTATATATTAGTGTAGTGTGTGCATATCTAATCTATAAGGCACAGATACTATACATATAATGCACTTATTGTACCGATTTCTTAAGAAATCTGATAAAAAAAAGTGTTGAGAATAATGACAGCGGTTCAAACGCCCAAATCGCCTGTCCCTATTAAAATAGTCGGATCTGCAAATCGGCAACTTTACAGGAGAGCGATTCAAAGTATATTTTGCTTATATCTTTTTACTTATATTGAGAATGTTTTTGAAACTTTCCAGTATTGCTATTTAAGTTATTTCTATTCGATTGAACATTAAGAATACTCAGTATTAAATTTGTAAATATGCGAAAATTCAGTTGTGGCCTTTTTAACAGAGAAAGGTTAATATTGATTTGTCGGAACTACCAGATCCGACATTGTTGCTTGTATGAATCCAGTAAATAATAGTCGCAAGTGCCACTTAAGACCTTGTTACTTGTAAAAATCCAAAGACACTTTGTAGCAAGTCCCACTAACGACATTATTGAATGCGTATTTAAAAATATTAGTGATGTGCCGACTACCACTTTGACCGACTAGCCGACTAGCCGACTAGTCGGCTAGTCCGATCTCGGTTTCGGAGATTTCCGATTGCGGAGATATCGAAGATCCGACTTTGTCCTCAGCTTGTTCGCACGCTAGTTGCAACCAATGCGTGATTTGTTTACTTCGCTAAAGTCACTAATAAGTTCATCTTTGCTTACATGCTATATAGATAATAGAATTTTGTTTTGTTGATGTTATAGATACGAGAGCAGAGATAGATAGAGAGATAACTACTTACCCTAGAAAATAAACATGAAATTTTGAAGTGGTGATTTATTTCTCTACCTGGTCTCCTTACAACTCGATACACTTGACCCAGCAATGCTCCAACTTCTTTAACCCGACAGAATACAGCGGTGATAATCTCCTCATTCGACTTAAATCTGTGCCCAACGAGTGACTTCTTCAAGTTTGGAAACAAAAAGAAGTGACGCGGGGCCTAATCTGGCAAATACGGTGGATGGGGCAGCCGTTCGTAGCCTAAAGCGACCAATTTGGGGGTGACGACGGCGGAGGTGTGAGCTGGTGTATTGTCGTGGTAGAAAAACGCTTTTTTCCTCGCCAACTTGGGCAATGCAAGGTCTAATCGGCCCTATGGTTCAGTATAGTAGAGCTTTGTGACTGTTTTGCCCTACTGCAGGTAGTCAATGTAGATAACACCTTGTGAAACCCAAAAAACGGTGGCCTACGCTTTTCCAGCCGATGGGACAGTGTTCGCCTTCTTTGAAGCACATTCGCCGCGTAAAGACCACTGCTTTGGCTATTACTTGGTCTTTGGTGTTTACCAGTGAATCCATGTTTTGTCAATGGTCACGAAATGACACAGAAACTACTTTTAATTGCGCTTAAACAGTGTCAAACACCGCTTTGAAGTGGTCTCATGGATGCGCTTGCTGTCCGAAGTGAGCAAACGCGGCACCCATAGAGCCGACGGCTTTCTCATGTCCAATATTTCATGTAGGATATGATCCACGCAGTTTTTTGAGATACCTACTGTTTCAGCTATCTCGCGCACCTTCAATCAGCCGTCTGCCAATACGAGATCGTAGACTTTTGTCACGTTATCCTCCGTGGTGGCCGGTTTTGGGGCACCTAGGCGTGGCTCATCAAAAAAGGGCGTGCGACCGCGTTGAAACTCGCTGACCAATTTACGACGGTCGCCATGTAAGGAGAAGAGTAATCGTACACAGTATCCAAGCGCTCTTTGATTTCGCTGCGCGATTTCCCTTCCAAATACAAGAACCGAATCACCGACCGATATTGCTCTTTTCCATTTTTCTAAAATCCGCCGACACGTCTACACGCTGTGAAAAGAAAACTTCGAATCCAATATGCCTGAAATTTTAACACGAGCCGTCTGAAAAGATGTACTACTGGATAATATTCTTTTCTTACAATTGTGCCGTCCTCAGGCGGTGAGGCTAAGTACTTATTGGACAATCCTCGTATGTATGTCTCCTTTTTAATCATACAATATAGTACATATTAATGAGAAATACATACAAAGTAAAAAGCTGACTAGTTGCTGCTGTGTTTCTTAGTCGACGACTAGTCGGCACATCTCTAAAAAATATAAATTTAATCTAGCTTTGGAAACAATTTACACACTATAAAAGTCGACTTGTAGCTTAATTAGTATGTCAATAATATGTTACATTTTATGTAACTCTGTAAACAATAGCACTTGGGTAATTATAACAGTCATCTTAATAGGCACTTGTTATGTATTTATACATACATACACACATACACACATATTCTCACTCCTGTATCATGAGGGGTAGACAGAGTACATGAATTCAAAAAACCAATGCCACGTTTATCAAATTCAGGGTATCCAGATGGTTTAATAAAGTACAAAATACAAAAACATTAACTTTACTTTCTTTCGGCAATAAGAAAGTAGACAATTCAAATTGTTGTATTTAGAAGAAATTGTATGGAACACGACACTACCGACAGTTAAGATTTTTACCAAATCACTTTATAATGTTGGATATGGTACTACCTACATTAGAAATTTTGATAAAAGCAATTGATATCTTCGTATGTGGTACTATCGACGTTTAAATTTTTACTGAAACAATTAAAAACGCTGGAAGTGGTAGATCCGACTTTTCAATACTTTCGCTTTAACGATTAAAAACGTCGGAAGTGGTAAATCCTACATTTCAAAACTTAACTTGAACGATTAAAAACGTCGGAAGTGGTAAATCCGACTATTCAAAACTAAACTTTAACGATTAAAAACGTCGGAAGTGGTAAATCCGACATTTCAATACTTAACTTCAATACGTCAACATAGTCGGATCTGGCAGTTACGTACGCTCGGCCGTCCCGCTCGCCTCACTAACATCGTCCGATAGTAAGATTCGACATATTTAACGGTCGCTTAAAGTAAGATCCGACGATTTTAACCTGTATATTTCGTAAATTAACCATAAAATTAAAAAAAAAAATGCGGGAGATGAAAGTTACCGTAATTTAGGGGCCATTAATGAAATAAACAGAAAACGGCAGATTTGCAGATCCGACGATTTTAATAGGGACGGGCGAAATATTTACCCTAAAACGAAAGACTGATTTCAGGTCATTCATCATTAATATTATAAACCAGAATCAGTATGATAGTCTGTGGCCCAAAGCCTTCTTAAACCTATTTGTCATTAGTCGCTTCTTACAACATCCACGGAAGAAATGGAGATGCCTTACTCTAAATCTGACACAACACAGTTTAAAGCAAAGTGGCTTATCTCAAATATGAAGAAACTGCCAAAACGTCACTGTTCCTGCAAATGTGTCTGTGTTTTTTTTCGATTTTTTTTTTTATGCCATTTTGAACCTTTCGTCCGTGTGTTCTAAAAACGGCATGGAGCTATTTTTATTATTTCTGCATGTGGTAAAAATAACTATGTAAAGTTCGTATAACAAAATGTTTCCTTTAAAATAACTAAGTGTTACTAATCACCTAGCAGGACCACAAAGCAATAGCACAAAAAAAAATTGTGTCTCCTGAAAAGTTGGTTAAAAAACATGGCGACTTTTGCAGGAACAGCGACGAAAAGATTTAAGCCTACAAAGTTTTTGACAGGTCGTAGTTTCAAGAGAGGTAGCGCTGAGAGATGGAAGTGGAAAGAAACATATGTATATTATGTGTCCCTGGTAACCCATTGCGTGATTAATCAATGCTTCTTGTCGCTTCATCCGATTCATTTGTCACAGTAAAAGCCCGAGCTGTTAGCGACACAGTTTTTCTGCCGCCAACGCGAACGGGTAAATCACGGTCAAGAGAATAGAGAATACATTGACCATTGTTTTGGGAGTTTATACAGAATTTAACAGTTCACCCTGGTATTCAGAGGGGTATTACGCTAATATGTCTGGAATCTATGAAAGTATTAAAAAAACTAAACCATTTTTTTTTCTCGATATTTGACGTTTATTTTTAGCTACACCAATGTAGTGGGCTTTTTTCTTAGTATTGTTTTTTTTTCAATAACTGAAAACTTCTATAACCTGTTTCTCGTATAATATACTGGTTACAGCTTGTAGAATTATGTTAGCAGGATGAGAGTTTGTTTTGGATAGCGTTGTTTAGCTTTGTGAGGAACAGAATTAAGACAGGCTGGAAGAAATAGAAAGAGAAAGTGGGTACCTGCAGTCCAGTGTCGGGTGTATAGTACTTGCTATTTTCTGTAGGTCCCACGTTGCAACGCTGATGTACTTGCTTTCTTCCAAGATATGTGCTTTACACCCTTGTCCGTCAGTTCGTGTTTCAAGGAATATGATGAAATATCAGGAACAGGACATGAAAACTGGGATTTTACTTTGGATTTACATAATTTAAGGGATTTTAACGGTAGAGCAATGCGCTCGCCTACAAGAAAATTTGAAAATGAATCGCTGTTTCTCTTGGCTAAGCCATCACGTGAGAACGTTTCGACAAATTCACAATTGTACTGTAGCCATTTGTCATAATATTAAGGAAAACGAGGAAGGTTCTTTGTACGAAAAAAAAAACAACCACGACAAAGCCGTAGGCATCAGCTAGCACACATTAACATATTACAAGTTGACAATAAACGTGTCATTTTGTTTTTTTTTGTCTTTTACTTTTTGACGTTTTATTTATTTCAAACAATTTTACACATTTTGATGAAATTTATTTTTGTGAATTTATACTTTTTCTCCTTATGGGCTACGGACTGGCCCCAAACATGTCGAGCTCTCAATTTAAGGCGCAAGTTCAGATAAAAAAAACGATCATTAAAAACCGACGTCTCAAGTCCATAATTTTTTTATACGCAAAAACGTAATAAAGACACACTATAAATAAACAGCAGCCCTACTTAGGTTTTATGCGAATAATCTGAGACCAGGAGCTTTTTACGCTGCCCATAACGTTCTAATGTGGGCGTTTATAAGTGTTAATGCGATTGTTTACCAAGAAACGTACTAGACACTCGACTACAAAGATACCTATAAGAACCAAGTTCCTAAATATATACTTAACCCTTAACCACCTACGTGCGGTCTCACAGACAATAGATTACTCAAAATTGACAATAACTAAACGCGAGTATGTCGCACACGCGTCTGTGACCTTGTACCTTTGCTGGCCCCTCCCGCAGTACCGGCCGTGCCGTCGACTCGTTCAGGCGTATGCTCATTTTGATTTGGTGAGTTAAAAAACATCATCGGCGGTCTGTGAGACCGCATGTAGGTGGTTACTGTATTTTTTAACAGTCTCGGAGACGTCTCGGAGACCGCTCGTAGGTGATTATGTCATTTTTTTCACCCACATAATTTTGTTTATTTTTGTGAAACATGTAGAAAAATGGTTGCTACAGGAGGTATCAGGTGACAAAAATATGTCAGACGAAGATTGTAGTGACGTGGAACCGATTCAGTGGGGTATGTTGTAAAAAATATGCTGCAACTGCCTTGAAAAATTGTGGATCTTTGGGAATTGCAATTTTGTAGAATTTGACGATAAGTGCTCTATTTTTTTATTTAATTTTGTAGTTGAACTCCTTATTTTATAGAAATGAATAAAAAAAAGGTTGATTTTTTGAATTCCTATAACTATCAGGCCTCTAATGTAATCAGAGTCGATTTTTGTGTTAAATCTACCAGTCTTGAAAGATTATGCCATATCTCAAGATTTTATTATAGTTTATGTTATTTGAAGTTCTAAAATAAAAGTCTAAAGCATAAACGAGTACTTTACTCGTTGAAATGCTATCTTGATATTACAGATCCCGAATTTGAGATGATTATTCACGAGCGGTCTCTAGGACCGCACGTAGGTTGTTATTGTACAGAAATTGGACGTAGGTGGTTAAGGGTTAAGGGGCAACTACACTGAGTCGTTCACCTTGTAGCGACAACGACGTCGTAGGTACATCGAGTTCGCCGCTCATCGGCAAAATTCGGGAATATTCGGCCGTCTTCGAAAGACGCTGCGGCTCGAGGTCTTCTTTCGTTTTTGGCGGGATTTTGTCACTTTGAAAGAGGATTTTGATTTATTGCTGTGTAAAAAACTAAAACGTCTTATAATTTTAATTATCTCTGTGTTTATTCGTTGTTTATTCTTTCTGATGTCAAAACTGTAAAAAATGCTTGTGAACTGTGACTTTGTTTTCTTGAATTAGTGATTATCTAATATTTAGTAAATAACTACAATCTAATGCGGTCGCCGCACGTGTTTCAAACAACGTCGGTTAATTAACATCGTCCACACTTGACTGTCCACCTAGCTACGGTGACCTGAACACCAAAATCAATACGGTTGTAGCGCCCCAGCGCCACATGCGTCGAATAGCCAAACTAATTGATCCTACATCGCACTAACGAAGTTTCGACGAACGGTTGCATAAATACAACTTCCAACTTCCTCTCTGCGGACTTCGGTACCCAGGCATAATAATGAATGTACCTACATATATCAGAATCTTTCCCCACCCGTTTTCCCACCCTTTACCCGTGTGGTGCCGGGTTAGAATAGCACCACCCCCTTTTTTCCCGTGGGTGTCGTAAGGGCGTTTGTGCACTACCATGAATTTTCAGGTCCGGCAGTCCGGAGATTCCGGGTCCGGAATGGCATGAAAAAACCGGATGATAAGCTTGTGCACTTGTCCGTAATTTTACTGGCCGGCGTGTCGGCCACAGACTTATATCGACATAGATACCGCGAGTTCCTTTATTTTTTTTTTTGAAAAGTATGAAAACCAAAACTAAGCGTGCCCCTTTTTCTATACCTACTGTAACGTCACATGAGCGCTTTAGTGATGGGGATTGACAAAACCGATTCAAAAGTGACGCCGCTTTATTCAAGTTGTCCTGTCTCGAGGCAGTTAAACCTAATCTAAGTGGTACAAAACTAAATTAAATCGCGTCCAAGGAGTCTTTAAGTCGCGTCAAAGTCTAAATTAAAAGGCGTCTCCCTTTTGGCTCGTTTTTGACATGCGAAGTAAGTAAACTTGAGTCATCTATTTCGATAAAAGTCTGTGATGTCGGCTCCTTTAAAAGGATGCCGTCACAATTCCGCGAACCAAACGAAGCCGCGAGTGGCGAATAGACACAGATTAATACTTGTACAGATACAGACGCGGGACATTGTGCCAATCACAATTCTTCAACACCAATGATTTGTCTTACATCTATTCTATAGGTATTTATTATTAATATCATAAAGCTGAAGAGTTTCTTTCTTCGATTGATTGTTTGTTTCAATAAATATTTTTATTAATCTCTTCGTAACCTAAGTGCAATAAGTACAGTAGGTACCTAAGTAATTATTTTAAACCCATATAATCAATATTATTATGTATTATGTTTACTAGAGTAAAATATTATGATCGTTGCTGTCAAAATGTTTCATAAGTGCATTTTAAGTTTAAGTAGTTAGTTGTTTTTGTATTTTTTTTGTTTTTGTTTGAGTTGTTTTAACGGGGCTGGCATATTCTATTAATGAATAAAGCCCCAAAAATAAATAAAGAATTAAAAAAATATATGTTATGATAATCTACTACCTATCCTTAACATTATCTAATAACAATATTTCTTACGTGATCAGCATAATGTATTCGTTTGCATTCTAAGCACTCCGAAATGACAGACACATAGACAGACACACCTATAGACACACACAGACACACGCAGACATACACACAAAGCAATTATAGAGCTAATTATATCAAAACCAATTTTATTATAGAACTGTTACTCTCTGAACTGCAACCTACTCTGTAAAACGACGCCAGTCAAGAATAAACCGGTCCGGAATGGGCAAAACTGAAAAACCGGACCGGAAAATTAAGTGTAGTGCACAAGCTACTATAGACATTACATGGCCAGCCAAATCGGACCTTAAAAACCAGGACTGCCGGACCTTAAAATTCATGGTAGTGCACAAGCGCCCTTATAGATAATAGAATTAA
>BHDV01033809.1:31655-57587 GCA_005406045.1 Adoxophyes honmai | reverse complement strand
TCTTTAAAAACTTAAGGATTTATAGCTTTCTAAAGCATTTGAAAAACATCAAAATCACCGAATTTTGTTTGCACGCTCTTAAAGCGATTTTAATGTTACTATTGATGCACGTCTGATTTATTTTTCATCAAAAATGTATCAGGTGTATTCATTTTTAACTAGAATAGATTTTCTATGTGGGCTTAAGTAAACAGAGGTGGGTGGGTTTAAGAGCAGATTTTCTAAGAACGTACTATTCTGCGTAGTATTATGTTGCTAAAGACGAATTTAAAACTCGTATTTAAGACAAGTAGCAATTAATGCCTCACTCAAGTAACCAAATATTCAGGGTATATCGTCACTATTGTTTCGTCACATTTTTATATATATTTAGCAGTGTACCAGTGAAGTAATCGATTCCTGATCCATCGTACCTATATAACTTATTTACAATGAACGCAATTGTAGCATTGCATTGCTTGACAAAGGAAATCCTTATTAGGTATGTTTATTGTGATAGGTCAGGACTGTACACGTTCCTCATTATCATTACGGTAATTAGTAGACTAATCTATCGATCGTCAATCGGCATCAATCGATAGTAGAATGGATTACTCGACGCCATCACGTCACCCTCTGATCACGATGACTGATGCCGTTGACCAGTAATCGATCGATTGATTAGTCGCACAGTATTGATCGATCATTTTAAAGCTAATAGACCAATCATTCGACGCCGATCGATGCTCTCGATCAACGATCAATCGATTGGTCCTATAACAACCTTACATCGACATTGCAAAACTTTATTTATGCAAATAGGCTCCTAAAAGCACTTTTCGTAATTTTTGAGTCCACCAGCGCTTCGGAAAGACCGTCATTACCAAGAAGAATGCACTGCAAGAAACTTGGCAGAAAGTCAGTTGCTAGTTTTGCGTACCTCAGTGACAAGCTGTCCTTATCCATGGGCATGGAGGGGAGCCAGCGGCCGATGTCGGCGGCGACGAAGCGCACACGCAGCCCCGGCAGCAGGCTCGGCTCGCGGTTCACCGCCGCCACGGCCAGCGGCAGTGCTCCCAGGATCGTCTGCAAGAAGACATAGTTATATCACTAAGTAAACGTCCCTGTGCTCGACACTGACCCAATACTTGGCACTTGCCACCTTATGTCACAATAAGACAGGTGACAGATGGGTATCATCTACTGGGCGTTGAGGCGTTGAGCATTGGTACTTTTGTCTTACATTTCACCGTGCGATGTCGGGATAGAATAACCTCTTCATTTCTACTGTGAATTTCGTAAGAGACGACTGAGATAGGTTTGCTATATGCGACAGGCTAGCAACCTGTCACTTTTCTGCTCTTCCATCTTTGCAAAGCTAAATCTATGCTAGAAGCGGCTGCGAAGCGTGATATATAGTCATAATAATGGTTTTGTCTATGTCACGTTACCCTGCCCTTGGTGTAATTATTCATCGTAAGTTGGTAAATTGCTAAACATATTAAAAAAAGGTAAGTACATTTGGATTTTAAAACGCATCTTTCTAAAGAAAAGACTCAACCATAACTATGACCATTCCACTTTACACAACAAAATCACTAAGACGTCAAAAAGACCTGCCATGGACTACAGAACAATAGAAAGGTGCCTGGCTGGCTTATTTCGCGTAGGATACTTACACTCAGCTTGAGCTGACCTTATTTACTAAAAGCTAACACAATAGCCCTTTCAACTTAAAATCCTTTTATTCCGGCCGACATTGAAGAAGGGATATTTATGAATAGCAGAATATAGGTTTCGGAGCCACTGTTTCATATTCATTAAACGTAGGAAGAAAAATGCCTGCTCCTTGAATATTTTCGGTTAAAAAAGCTTTACAATATCTATTTCTTCTATAAAATTGTAGCAATACTTTTTCATCGTGTTTTTTAATTGTATTAATTTTATTTATTTGCACGAATTCGAGTATTTTTTACTATTATTTTGTTTTAGGCCTTCGAATATTAAATTTAGATAAAAATAAAACGATTCCAATAACAGATTAGTCGTTATAAGTTTAGCTTGCTTCCAAAATTATTCAAAGTACCTTTATTAAAACCAAATTAATTTTGAAACTGATTCAATAATGTTCTGAGACTAAACCTTATTACATCAATAAATCTTAATTTCAATCATAACAATCGTCTGATGTACTTAATGTCCCATGGTCCAATAAACTACTAAGAGACAGTTCACTCTCTCGGGAATGTCATTGTAATTATTACAACAGCTTCTCAACTAAAACCCGTAATACATAGTCCGGTGGACCGAGGCCACCTCCCTTAGCGACCGTCCTTGTATCTCATGGCAACTATCCTCATATGTATTCATTTGAAAATAATATGTTATAGACATTATTCAAAGTGCCTGACATTAAATCCCAGTGTTACAAACTCCGAAATTCCATTTCACCTGGCAACATTAGGCCCTTTCGCACATCGAGGTACTCAAAAAGAACTAGTTACAAATTGTAATTATAAAGGGTTGCTTGAGCATCACAAGGTTTGCACATCGCGACTACTTAGTCACCAACTGGTTACTAAAGACATCACTAAATTCGCCGCGTGCCGATCGCCAAGCCACTGGTAACCCGAGTTCCTGTGTTTGCATTGCCAATTTAGTGACTTTGTGGCTAGATGTGGCAACTTTTGCTCTCGACTTAGCGACTAGCGATGTCTTGATAAGTGATTAGATTGTAATTAAAATACGTTAATACTCTTCGGCGTAATAAGGTACAATACCTAACTCTTGATTAAATCATTTTAGAGACAATTTTTTTTCTGTAAGTAATTTAAATTATTTATTTTTTTGAGCAAAAGTCTTCTCTTCTATTGACGAATTTGCTAATTTGGCAATACTCTGTGAAACTGAGTTTATTTTCGTTGCGTTTGAGTAGCGTAGTTAGCGAGGTACAGTTACTAACTGGTTTTTAATTTTAATTTGTAAACAGTTCAGTCACTTTTGAGTAGCTCCATATGAGAAAGACTCTATTCGATATGTCACAAAAGGACAAAATAAATAGGCGGTGATAGGCTTGACGTTCTGTCCCACTCTTACACACAGAAATTTATGCTCGAAAGTGAGACAGAATATCCAAAGTTGTGTCTATATTAAACCCGTTGAGAACAATTCTTGGACCGTGGATTAGATTTTCAACACCGAGGTAATTGTTATTGGAAAGTTACTGAGGCATTTTCCGAGATATGTCGTTATTGAAATTAGATCTCGATGTTTAAGACCTAGTTTAGCAGGTATAACGTAATAATAACGTAACGCCCCGTGTGGTGCCGGGTTAGAATAGCACCTCCCCCTTTCTTCCCGTGGGTGTCGTAAGAGTCGACTCTGGGAAAGGGTTAGTGTATTGTGGGCGATGGGCTAGCAACCTGTCACTGCAATATCACGTTTGACCATCTGGTTACCCTGAAATTGCTAAACGTGGCACTGGATTTTCGAATTCACGTGCTCTGCCTACCCCTCTTGGGAATACAGGCGTGAGTATATGTATGTATGTATGTAACGTAATAATATTGCATCTAGATATTGTAAAGGGACAACTACTGACCTATTTCTGGCTGTCTAGTTTGATAGTTAATATTCAAATCAAATCAAATCATTTATGTGTCGAACATAGGTCAAAAAGATGGTAAATTGATCGTAGACTTATATCACTATGTTGGACCCAACGGGTTACAAAATACACTCAGACATACATACATAAAATCACGCCCTCGTTCCCAAGTGGGGTAGGCAGAGCACACGAAACCTGACATAGACAAAACATCACACAGTCATCAGTATATTTTTAAGAAGTTTGTTAAGTAACTTGGATGCCAAGCCGAATTCAATTTTTTAACCTCCAAATACCTCCATTGCAGTTTTGCTCAACGTATACAAATAATATTTTAGTACCGTAATGTCATCAAACTGATTGTATTGTTTATTATTCTCATAACAAAGTTAAAATTGGCCACTAGTCTATTCATTTGGCTGTTTGTAGCCATGGGCAGCAAACAAGCTAAAGTGGTAAACTTTGATTGCTTACTACAAAAACAACAATTGAAACTTGTTTTTATTTGTATCTCCGCAAACTTTAATATTGCACGTATTTACTAACTGTTTCTTAGTTTTCATTTCTAATTTATCAAAATTTTCCCACGAAATGTTAACAAAATCTTATTGAATTTAACTGTACAGTTTTATTGATTCTCAAGAATATCTCGAAAAGGTTTGACAAACACAGACTTGCAAATGTCACGACAGTAAGTAAAAGCTTAAAAAAACATATTTTTAATTAAATCTATTAAAGTCAAAGAAAAAATGTGATGTTACTAGCTAGCTATCAAGTCCTGAAAGATTGTTGATGTTTTACAAACAACCTTAACGTGAATGTGTTTGATCTATCCTGATGTAGTAAAATCAAGTAAAAAATTCTGTCTTCACACGACTGGCAATATTTTATTAAACATTGAACGACTACGTTTAATCGGTGGAATCTTCCGCGTAATCACGTATCCCGGACCATTAGTTTAACTCGGCAGTTAATCTAACTCGGCAGTTAATGGAACCACGAGCAGAGCCTCTATCTAATACTCAGTATCTGCCAGCCCTCTACAAACTGATGTGTGAGTTTCAAAATATTGATGCGTAATTGCATTACTTTTTACTGTTATTTATGAGACTATTATAACACCTATCCATTTCTTCCGTGGATTTCTTAAGAGAGGACTAAAGATAGGTACTAGGTTCAGGTACGTTTAGGCAACGGGCTAGCAACCTGTCAATATTATACCTGCCAAGTAAAAACCTGAAAAATATTGTGGAAGTGGCTCCGATACGTGAAATAGCCATGGTTTTGTCTATGTACCGTTTCATGTGCTCTGCCTACCCCATTTGGGAAAACAGGCGCCATGTATGTATGTTCATGTTATGTTTCTTACGTAGAATTAATTCCAAGTGCACAGGCAGTTGGTAAGTGATTGGCAAATTGAGTTAGATCACAGAACTAAGGGAAGCTATTTGGAACAGATGTGCTACAAAATGTCGGGCCAAAGTTACGTAGCTATTTGACATTGAGAATAGTTAATAAGTAATTTTCCTTTTTTTAGATGATACTTTTACTTTTGAGCAAAACGTTATAATAACAGATTACGTAAAATCATTAATTACTTATACCTCATTCACGGAAACAAGGTAATATAGCGCTCTCTCTGTCACGTAATCCCATACAAATGACAAAGACAAAAAGTCTACGACGTTTGACAATCTCGAAAAACGTGTTCACACTAAACTTGACTATTATAATACACGTGAATTTTGATTTTTAGTTGGAATTGGAAGTAATTTTTTTTTGCTTATTTTAAATAGCAAAAATGATGTTAATTAGGCTTCTCATTTAAAGTGATTTTTTTATTGCTTTTTATCTTTATTCATTGGTGAAATTCCATTTAACAAATTTATAGTGCCTAATTTAACACATAAAATTGTACGAAATTTTTATTATAAAGTTACTATCTGTCAAATGCTTTTTGATAAAACAAAGGTAGCTTAGTTTGAACACTGCATTTTTTGTTGTCCCCACTAACTTGTTTCCGTGAATGAAGTATATTTAATACATAGATTATATTCCCAAATGGGGTTGGCAGAGCAATAAGAAACGCTACGTATTTGGCTGCTACACGTAAAATAGTCATTGTTATATCCAAGCATAATTTGTAGGTTTAAAGTTAAAAAGATTTACTATAACTATAGTGATAGGTTGCTAGCATCTACCTAAAGCATACTTTGACTTATTTAATTAGTCGCCTCTTATGACATCCATGGGATTAATGGCGATTTTCATCAAAGTTGTTCCCGCCGTTTGTGCATGAAGAGGTAACAAACATGATTTACATTCACATAAAAAAAGTAAAAAAATATTTAAAGATTAAAATAACAAAGCACATACAAATGACGGCTAAAATGGCGGCAAACTTGAATTTCGAACGATCGCGCATCGGCGATGTAAGCTCGCATCGCCAGCGCGCTGACCGCGTTCCGAATTTAAAATAATAAAAATAAATAATGTTCATCTTTCGAACATCAACTGTTTTATAAGGTGCACCGATTTTGTAAAGAAAAGTTTCGTAACGTAGACTACGAGTATTGTACACCCATTTGCTTATTGCGTATGAACTTATAGTAAGAACGTTTTCTGACAGCAACTCATGGTCATCAATCATCATCATCATCATCGTCTCAGACGTTCATAGCTGCCATAATGCCTTCTCTCAGTAGTTGTGCCGTAATTTTCCTCTAAACGAAAAATGGAGGTGTAAAGTGTGTGTATTGCCCACAACGCAACGTAGGTCTATTTATAAACATTAAACACGTTCTAAAGCCCTATCACCTTAAAGGAAGGGTTTGGGGAAAAACAAAGCAATAAAATTAGAATGGACGCCGCAAAAAGCTTTTCTTTTGCTTACTTAGAATTTATGTCTTCTGCCCACCTGTGATCAAAAAGTGTTTATATTCATGAAGTAATGCTATTCGTGTGATTGCGTTACAGAGTGGTCTCGAGTTTAGAATTACACCTCTATATTTCTTCCCCGGATGTCGTAAGAGGCGACTAAGGGAAATAAGTTAAGGTTTATCTCAGGCGACAGGCTAGTAACCTGTGAATATTGTTTGTATCTCTTTCGCTTAATTTAAGATTTAAAGTTTATAAAATGAGCTCGAAGGGTGAATTTCATGAAGATTCATGAGTATGTTATAGAGTAATATGTCATGTAAGGAAGACAGATGAACAAGTGGTTTCTTTACTGCAGAAGCGCTGCCAACCGAGGATGTGTGAATGATATTCATTTGAAAAATCAATGCTATCAAGTTACCATGGGCCTTAGCACATAGTGATTATGTCCAGTTTAAACGTCATAATCGTTGGTCGTCTCTTTTATTCCCGCTTGGTTAGAGCGGGACATTTTTTTAACGTTTTTTTTTTAAATAAAGTCTCACGAAAACAGAAAATGTTTTATTGAATTACGTTAGCCGTGGATATTTTTTTCTCTGGGCAGTCGTATCAAAACATCGCAGTGGGGATAAAAAATGTGTTTAGTTACTACGTAGTTCACGTAATAATAACTTTTTCCTTGTTTGCAAAGTTCCGTGAAACGTAAAAGTTGAAAAATGACGAAAAGTTTTACGTATTTACTGCCACCGAACAATAGAGACTGATTAAAAAAATAGGTTTAGAACAGCACCTTTCCATTTCTTCCGTGGATGTCGTAAGAGGCAACTGAGGAAAAGTTAAGGTTTATTTTATGCGACAGGCTAGCACGTTCGCAGACTTAGCAACTAATACTAAACTATTGTTAGATTACAATTAAAATACGCATCGGCGCAATAACGTACAATATCTACGTTTTGATAAAGTAAATTTAGGAGAGAGACCTAATGGTTCAGAATCAAAAGTTTATTTTATATATCACTGGACAAAAGTAAGTAAAAGTGAGTAAAGTAAACCCACGCAACTCTACGCCGCCGGCCAAACGGGAAAACTTCCTCTATAAACAACAGCAATCCAAACATCGTCTAACAATCCGTTCATTCATGAATTTGACGTCCATTTGTTTACATCTTTCTTTTTTTCTGTGTATCCTGTGATGGCATTGAGGATAAACCGCCTGTAAAATAGTGCCACCGTAATCTGCAATTAATCAAAATAAACTCTCCATTTCTGCCATGGGTATTGTAAGAGTTGTCTCAAGAAATGCGAATAGGTTTAGGCATACTTTAAGCGACAGGCTATAAGTATTATTATGTCTATAATAATATTTTGAAACCAAAATGATCAAATGGTTTAAACTGTCGCGGTTTCCACCCATATTTACGGGACTTAATCACGAATTAATTAAAGTAACGTTGCCGAAACGTCGAGACGGTAAATAGATTAACTCCAAAATAATTTACTAAGTGGCCATGGAACGTAATGCGACCGTGGATTTGTCTATAAAACGTTTTGTGGGCACTGCCTTCCCTAATTCCTAAATGAGGTAGCACACGTCATTTCGTTACACAGACAAAATGCCTATACCTACCTCTATGTACCTACTTCTAATCTATGTTAAGACTCAGTTTCAGTGGTCAACTCAGCAGTATAAGATAACTGGATGGATATACCAGATGGTAGGTAGAGGATACGCGACACCTCCGACGCAAATGGTCGTAACGCTGTTTTTGCCAAAAACGAGATTTTTGGCTCATTGTATTTATTTTAATCCAAACTACAACTTCCAGAAACAAAAATGTAAATATGTTTGTTATTTACTGAGTTTTCTAGTCGCTAAAAGTCGTATCATTTGAATTGTCCCACGCAAACCGTCGCACTACAACATTCGACGATTTGTGCCGTTCTATTGGGCCGCGGTCCGACTTATGACAGCAGACTTACGACGTCGTATCTTGGCAAAGGTCTACGCCACGAACATCCGTACCCCGTGCAAATCGTCGTAACTATGAAGTTACGACTCTATGCATGTGTAAAAATCGTAGTTACGACTTTTTACTTCGTACTTACGACCTTATACAACCTGTTCATGTGACGTAAACAGTCGTAACATACTTATACGACCTTTAGACAAAAAGAATAAAGTCGTAACTTTAAATTTTGTTAAATATTAACGAAATAATAATTTATATTGCAATAAATATATATATATCCTGTTACTTAAACCACTGCGCCTAGATTGAACCAAAAATTTAATCAATAAGTGTCATATGTATAACTTACAAAACACACGAAAGTGTTTTAAAATCGCTCTCCTGAAAAGTTACAAATTTAACATTACGACCTTCTGCGTAGGAGGTGTCGATACGTAATGTAATGTGACACTGACAAAATCTTGAACATTTTACACTAGGTGGCTTCTAACACAATTTTAAGTTTAAAAACAGTTAAAATATAGGCTGCTAGTCCGTAGCATAGAGCATACCTACCTCAATTTCCTTGTCGCCTCTTACGACATCCACGGAAGAAATGGAGCCGTGTTATTCTAAACCCTACACCACACGGTAAAAATTACGCAGCTCAATAACAGCCCTCTACACATAATTATTAACATTAATTATAATTATAAACGAACCTAATTAAGTTTGTATGTAAACAAGACTCGATATAAGCTTCGGCATTTCCAGGCGAACATTCTGAGCCGTGACCTTGTTTGGAACGTAGGTACGTTTTAATCCTTCTCATGTTATTGTAATAACAAGCAATATAGCCACTTGTGTCTTTACCTTATTGCAAGCTTTTATTTTGTTTCATCTGTACTGATATTTGTTTATCAGCACCGATTATGTTTGCGATGGTTGGATCACAATGTTAATAATTTGGCAGTATTCCTTCCTATACTTCGTTTATTTGAAGTCCCCTTACACACTGCGACTTTTAGCAGCGATGCAGTGGCGATACAGCATCAATGCAGCATCGATGCAGTCGCAAATGGTCCACCTTTAATACACTTGCGCTACTGTAAGCATCGATACAGTCGCGATGCTGTCGCGCATTTCAAAAATATGCGACAGCATCGCTGCTAAAAGTCGCAGTGTGTAGGGTACCTAAGATTTGAATTTAATGCATTTGTAAGTAAACCCTAGGCATCGCCGCACAAGCTAAATCTTTCTTTCTCAGCCGTATATCAATCTTGTATGGCGTCGTAACCACTGTAACAAATCCTGTTGTAAATTCCCTTCAACCTGACGGGCGTCCAAGCTAAATGATTGAGTATTTCCGCTAGAGATGTGAACCAGGGATGTTATGGTTATTATAATTTCGGATCCGGATATGGATATGGATAATGGTAAAATATAATATCGGTTTCGGTTACGGTTAAGGATATTAAAATAATTTCGGATATCCAATAGTTTCGGATAATCTCGGTTACGGATATAAGATTTTTAAGGAACTGTAAACTTCTCACGACGTGTCATAGTATAACCCGTACGAATAAGCTGTGCACCTCGCGCTGTGACGTCAGTAGGTACCGGGAGTGGTGTCGCATTTTAGCGGAGTGCACATTTATTTCGTACGAGTTGTAACATTGACTCCGCCCTATCCGAAACTATCCGAAACTTTTATTTTCGGATTCGGTTACGGTTATGGATATTTTTTTATTTCGGATATCCGATAGTTTCGGTTACGGATATGGATATCCATAACAACACTGATGTGAACAAGGGCGTAAGTATGGTATCGGATTCAGAACAATACCTATACGTTTTTTCCGTGAATGTCGTAAGAGACGACTAAAGAAATAGGTTAAAGTATATTTGAGGCGACAGGCTACCAATTTGTCATTATTAACCTGCCAACTCAAAACCCAAAAAAATACATGATAGACATGGCCACGAACTGTGTCTCTACCAAATTTGGGAACACTGGCTTGATGTATGTATGCTAATTCAATTACAACTTTACGTACATCACGGTTGTATTTCCACTTGAGGTAGGCAGAGCACACGAAAGGCTACGTAAACAAAGCCAAGACTATTTAACGTTCCGTATACCACTTCTAGCATACTTTTTTCAGGTTTTTAGTTGGCAGGTATAATAGTGACAAACTGTAACTGTGGTGCCGGGTTAGAATAGCACCTCCCCCTTTCTTCCCGTGGGTGTCGTAAGAGTCGACTCTGGGAAAGGGTTAGTGTATTGTGGGCGATGGACTAGCCACCTGTCACTGCAATATCACGTTTAACCATCTGGTAACCCTAAAATTGCTAAACGTGGCACTGGATTTTTATATTCATGTGCTCTGCCTACCCCTCTTGGGAATACAGGCATGAGAATATGTATGTATGTAAAATAAGTAAAAAAATTAGATATCTACCATTAAATTACTTATACTACTTAGTATTTATTCCTTTGAAATCTCGCCCAGTGCACAAATCTACCTATTTGTTTTGTCCCCGGTGTCTGACAAAATTAAATGTATTGTTGCGAAATGAGGGTAGATGATTAAACACCTACGCTCGTCTCGCCTCAATGGAAGGCGAGGCGTGACCTCAGTAGGCGATGTACGCCGCAATATTTTCTGTGAATTATTTTCATTGGCGTTTCAAGAGTCAGGATTTTTGGATCTGTCGCCCAATGCTAAGCGTCCACAGGTCCGCATCGCACGCATCGGACGCATCGGATTCAATCAGATGTATGGCGAAATGCGATGCGTACGATGCGGATGGGTGGACGCACTTGTATGAGTTTCTATACAAAGAATACTACAATCCGTTGCGTGCGATACGTCCGATGCGTACGATACCGACAAGTGGACGCTTAGCTTAAATCTAAGGCGACTTGTTCGCATTGTGCGCCGGACTTTTTGCGCGACGTGTGCGTTACTGCACGTAATTCCATAGGTTCTATTTTCACAGACTAGAAAGTCCATCGCGGATAGTCTGTCGTCTGCGCAGGGCCTAAACCACAAAACATGGATTCTAAACCTTTATTGTACATCACATACATATTCTCACGCCTGTATTCCCAAGAGGGGTAGGCAGAGCACATGAATTCAAAAATCCAGTGCCACGTTTAGCAATTTCAGCAGGGTAACCAGATGGTTAAACGTGATATTGCAGTGACAGGTTGCTAGCCCATCGCCTACAATACACTAACCCTTTCCCAGAGTCGACTCTTACGACACCCACGGGAAGAAAGGGGGAGGTGCTATTCTAACCCGGCACCACACGGGGTAACCTTTATTGTCTTGGTAGTGAACTTAAAAAACACTTTTTATTGTGTTCATAGTATTGTATTTAAGTAAGGCATTTTTAGAACCGACCTTTTTTTTCAAAATTTATTCTCTTAGTTTATAGTTAGTAAAATGACATAGTTCAGGTTACGTAATAAATAAATAACGGAATATAGGTCTTAGATAAAAAAAATCAAAATAAACACTAATTTCGTGCAAGGACCTAATACAGGCTGTTTCACAGGGTAAACATACGTAGCTCTAAAATATTAATGTGTGAGAATTGGTTTTAGTTATTTTTTTCGTCTTAAAACACTCAAACATTTTTTTTTCTTCATAACTGTCACGCTTGTTTTTCTATTCCGTGGACGCATTTCACTCCTTTAGCTTTTATAATTGTAACTTGTTATAGCTTCTATAACTGCTTATACATACCTTATACATAGTATATTTTATTAGTTTAAGGACCTAAGTACGTGATAAATTTAGATAACGTAAATTCATATTATCCAGGCCAATAGGTATATGTAATATTTTAAACTTTCGCGATTCTCACTCATATTTATATGTATGAACGCGGGACTTAATCGCGAATTTTATTTACCTTCTCGACGTTTCGGCCGCGTTACAGCGACCGTGGTCACGAGTTGACTGAAGCAGAGCGCGACGTTTGTTTCGCAGCCCGGGTCCTTCGAACTACCCGCACTTGATTTTCATCAGTAACGGATCCTCGAACTACCCGCGTTTCATCAATATTGTCCACCGTTCCGCTATTACACCGACACACAACACTAACAATGTCAGACGCTCGCATCGAATGTTCGTCTCTAGGCTGACACTTATTAATAACCGGATTCCATGAAGACGAAAGCTTAAAACCATCCCCTCGGTTAAAATTTTTATGCTTTTTAATTTCAACCGCTTCACGCACTATTCGCGAGTAATAATGTCGTTCTGTAGAGAGGATTCTGGGATTATGAAGCTCGATCCAATGGTTTGGTCCTGACTCCAACAAATGTTCAGCTATGGCAGATTTGTGAATTTGGCGATTTTTAACAGCAGTAATATGTTCCTTGACTAGGAATATAGTCAAGGAACATATTACTGCTGTTAAAAATCGCCAAATTCACAAATCTGCCATAGCTGAACATTTGTTGGAGTCAGGACCAAACCATTGGATCGAGCTTCATAATCCCAGAATCCTCTCTACAGAACGACATTATTACTCGCGAATAGTGCGTGAAGCGGTTGAAATTAAAAAGCATAAAAATTTTAACCGAGGGGATGGTTTTAAGCTTTCGTCTTCATGGAATCCGGTTATTAATAAGTGTCAGCCTAGAGACGAACATTCGATGCGAGCGTCTGACATTGTTAGTGTTGTGTGTCGGTGTAATAGCGGAACGGTGGACAATATTGATGAAACGCGGGTAGTTCGAGGATCCGTTACTGATGAAAATCAAGTGCGGGTAGTTCGAAGGACCCGGGCTGCGAAACAAACGTCGCGCTCTGCTTCAGTCAACTCGTGACCACGGTCGCTGTAACGCGGCCGAAACGTCGAGAAGGTAAATAAAATTCGCGATTAAGTCCCGCGTTCATACATATAAACAATAGGTATATGTACCTCTAGATCTAGACTCGCTGAACTTCGACGTATCAGCGTACATTTTGCTTCTACTAGAAATGTGGGTTAAATAATTCAACCTAAGTACACTTTATAGAATAATAGACTCGTACAAGTTATATTAAATTCTGCATATATTAAATTCTAACTCGTCGACAAGTTCAGGCAAGCCGCAAAGGAGCAAGTCAATCAAAAGAGGAAAATGATATCCGAGTGTGTGCAATTCAATTCAGTGTGTATTCACTAATGCAATCAGTAAAATGCAGTAATTAATTTAGTTTCCAGTTTGATTTAATTAACTTTGAAGTTTAGTTTAGTTTTAGAATTAATTTGTGCTGATTCCTTGAGTTTATTTTAAAATGTGTGAGGCATGGGCGTAGCCGAAAAGTTTAGGCTCCCATACAACAATCGTGATTTTTTGTGTCCGACTCGCACTTGGCCGATTTTTTTTTTTCGTCAAACCCCNCCCCCCCCGAAACTAAAACCTGGCTACGCCCGTGGTGTGAGGGTTTGACCATTACTATCTAATGATACTTGAAAAGGAGTAGATATACATCCGCACAAGTTCGGCCCGACTACTAAATTAAATTAACTAAGTAGAAAAAAATAATTAAGTAAGACTTATTTTACATCAAATGGTACCCCATGGCAGGACGCTAAAAACGCTACATAGTCATTTTCACGACTATTTCCCATTTCGTAGCTACTTCTAGCAAATTTATAGGTTTTTAGTTAAGAGTGACACGTTGCTACTTATTTCCTTACTCCCCTTTTAGAACATTCACGAAAGAAATAGAAAGGTGTCATTTTAAACTCGACACTATGCCGATGATTATTAAACTACCTTCTAAATTAGGCAGACATAATAAAAGCCTCAGTTTTAAACCCATATGAATATACCCATTATTTACTTCACTATTAGTGCAATAAAAAAAAAGCAGATCTACAAGGGAAGTGTGTTAGGGCAAGGCGGTCGAGGGCGCCCTCGAAAAACGTATATCGACCAGATCGGCGATGTACTAAACAAAGCCCAAATAAGGAGTACCCGAAACCGTCGAGCGTGTATGACAAGGGTGACGAATGTGAGTGAAACGAGAGAAGTATGTCAGAATAGATGCGAATGGCGCTCTGTTGTCTCTGCCTACCCCGCAGGGAATAGGGCGTGACGGTTATGTATGTATGTATGTAAAAAAAAACTCATAATAATGAAACCTTTCTCCGATCTGCGTCTAGATAGCCCTAATAATTACCGTAAAAACAAAACGGGGATGAGACAGCCATTTCTTTTAGTACCCTTCAACATAAAAGCTCAAAAAAGGGGGTAGAAAAGGTTTATAACATGTCCAACGGAGCGTCAGCAAATTCTGGACTTCATTACCTCGGGCCATTAGGGACTTGCTATTTAGACGAGTCGACCTCTGACGGTACTTTCCTGTCATTGGTCAAACGCAGTGTTTGTTCGAGTCTCATTCAATCTCAACTTTACCCTATGTACTAATACGTACATTATACATCCTGTATACATCACACCTGTATTACTAAGTGGAGTAGGCAGTACACGAAACCCTACATAGATAAATCCATGACTATTTCTGTCTTCGTAACCATTTCTAGCTTATTTTTTAGGTTTTAAGTAATGAGATACTAAAGTGACAGTTTTCTGTCGACTAGAAAATGTCTTAACCTATACTTTTAGTCGTCTTTTACGTCATCCACGGAAGAAATGGAGATATATTATTGTAACCCATCACCACATATTTGTCATTCTTTATGAAATTCCCCTTTAGGGCCGGCGCTGACTGCCGGCATGGCACGGCGGGTCATGGCAAAGGATTTCGTTACTGATAAAGCTATTTTAATCTTATTACTATGAGTTTAGAACTCATGTTACTTTATTTTGATACAACGATGCTGAGAGAGGCCGCGGCATGCCACAGCGTGCCGAAGCATTCCTCGGGTTATTCTTTTGGATGCTGCAGCACAACTTACCATGCCGTCCTGTGCCATGCCGGCAGTGAGCGCCGGCCCTTACAGGCTCATTTTGATAAAAATCCCTCTTATTATAATGCCGTTTATTACGTATTTTATCCTGTGTAGTGTAGAGTTCTAGAATAACACCTCTACATTTCTTCCGTGGATGTCGTAACAGGCGACTAAAGACATAAAGTATACTTTAGGCGAGAGGCTAGCAACCAGTCACTATTGTATCTGCAATCTCAAAACTTAAAAATTATCATGCTAGACTAGAAGTGGCCACATAATGTGAAATATTTAGGCACCGTTTTGTCAGTGTAGCGTTTTGCGTGCTCTGCCTACCCCGTTTGGGAATACAGGCGTGATTGTATGTATGTATGTTATTACTTAACAGTTGCTTACATAAAAAACTACTACAGGCGCCCAAATTTGTGCAGGGCGGCCATTTTGTGCCATCATTCATGATTGCGCGAAGATAATTCGTTATCAACGGTTATTTTTGAAAGTGACATGTAGGTAGATCGGATTTTAATTAGGTACTTCGTCAGTGCATCGTTCGTTGATTGGTAACCGAATATGCTTGACAAGGCCTGTACAAGGTTAGCATTGAAAATAAAACATGTGTTATGGAAACATTAATTTGAATTGCGTAGTTGGTAGTTGGGTGTCAATATTTTTATTTATGCGATTATTTACAAAATGACTGCGAAAAATTCAGCTCTTACTTAATAAATTATGTGTTTTTCATAACTTATAAATATCCTAATGCTGGGCAAAAGCCTCGTCTTTATCCTTCCACTTGTCCTCGGTTTTTAGCTATATCACGCCAGTTGATCTGAAACGCTCTAAATCGTCTCGTCATCGCATCCAAAATCTACTTTTGGCTTATCCAATTACGTTAATACAAAAAAATTAGGTAATACCTACGCGACACAAAAGGCTACATAAAATATGGTAAATAAATTATTAAGTACGTCAGTTAGATTTATCTATTAGCTATAGATCTTTAACATTTAACATTTTTAATTTTTTTTTTTTTTTAAATCATTCTTACAACTCAACATCAACAGCCGTAGAATCAGAGTTCGGCGAAGAAAACCCGTATCCTAAAACACGTCGCATTTGCGTGTTGACGAATTTGTGGCGACGCATATTTTATCCCAACCGAGACAACTCAAATAAGTGCTTGCTGATACTGACACAAATGAGGTTCGTGACAACATTCAAGACAAAACATTGAGGTCGAATTTAACTCTCATTCAGTACACGTTCATGTTTCATAAAATGTTTACCTAGGACTCGCACTTGGCCGGTTTTTTTTAATTATTTTCCCATGTGGTTGTCGGGCTTAAAATAATACCTCTACATTTCTTCCATGGATCTCGTAAGAAGCGAGTAAGTTAGTAAGTTTCAACCTAAAGTTATGCAGAGTAGCACGGCTAACGGAAAAGTTAAAACACAAACCGTAGATGGGTCAATATCAGATTTCGTCCCAAATTTTCTAATTTCTATGGCGCAATTTATTATTTCAATATTTGCAGTAAATGAAATGACATACCTACCGTGTAAACGACTGAATTTCTTATATAATTATGTTATTATGCTGAAATACAATCGTTTTGAATTTGAAATCTGTCTAGACGACTGGCCATCAAGGATTATGGAATCGATTGTTCCTCTCTGATTTATGTACGTTACATTATGGTCATCATTTGCTACTGAGAAATAGATATTGATTCAAATGAAGTTAAGCAACGAGCGTGCTGGTCAATAAACGATAGAATCGACAGATGTGTGTATACAAAGTTGCTATTGTATGTAGTTACTGTTAAGTACTAGGTAACTGACCTTCAAAAGAATAGATACTAGCTACCCATCATATGTTTTAAACTTTCGTGATTCTCACTCATATTTACTACATAATACTTAATCACGTATGAGTATGATTACTACATTAGAACAGTTCTTTGAACAGAGTTTGCGCCTTGCTTTTTTTTCTGTTTGCAAAATGTACTTTTTGCTGTTCAATTATTTATTACACAGCTAATGTCATTTAAGAGGGCGCACACATTTTTTACGTACGTAATATAAGATCAGGTGGGGGAAGAGAAATTCAGGGGCAGGGCAGGGGTAAGAGGCACCACAGACCATAACTCGTCGAGTTATGAGTGATTATGGTCTGTGGAGCCCTCTTATCTCTGCGTTTCTCTTCCCCCACCTGACCTTAGTGGTTTTGGACCAATGTTTAAAAAATCGTGAAATGTAAATTAACTCATATTTAGCCATAAAAAAAATATGGTTAGACTAAACATATTCTGTAAATTTACAATAAAATTGTTTCATTTGTAATTACATTAAAATCAATGAGAAAAAAAATAAAGTAATGGTTCAACTTTCAAATTATGTAAAATGATATTTGAATAATAAAAACCAATAATTTGATTCATGTTAATCCGTTAATCCCCAGTAGACTATATTGTCTATCAGATAATAACAAGTTTATATCGTTTATGGTAAATTTTAATGGAAAATTTTCAAGTGAAAGACAGCTCTGACGCGTATTTTTGTGAAAACCCTTCAACAAATTGGCTAAGTAAAAGAAATCTGTGTTGCTAATAAAATATTTCGTTCCGTTAATCCCTAGAAAAAGAGTTTATTTATATGTTACAGTAGTTTTTCTTTAAAAACTTAAGGATTTATAGCTTTCTAAAGCATTTGAAAAACATCAAAATCACCGAATTTTGTTTGCACGCTCTTAAGTAGGTACTTGTGCTAAGTATACCCAGTAGGTAAATCATCCCCAATATCCTGCGATTCTCCCACACGTGGAGAATATCCCTACTTTCAAGAATTGATCACAGCCGCGTTATGTATGAAGCTTTAAGCCTTGCCCAAACCTGCGCGACCAAAGCGACTGCGAAGCGGGAGCGTCTACCGCGCGACGGACGCTATCCATATAACATCTATGGCGCTTTGCATACCTACGCGACCGCATCGCGGGACGTTTCCCTTCGCTTAGTTTTGCTTGCTCCCGCATCGCAGTCACTTTGGTCGCTCAGGTTTGGCCGAAGCCTTAAAGGCTAATTAATTATTAGGCATGTAGTGCGAATAAGTTACACGACAATAAATAACTATAAAACTCACTTGACTCCATCCGTAAGCGCCCAAGAATCCAATAGTAATCGTGTTCTCCGAAGTCCAGTTGAGGCTCAGACTGGGACAAATCTTCGTGCCACCACACTCACTATTCACCAACTCGTACAAACTAACTCCATCCACTTCGATTTTTCCAGAAACTTCTTCAATCAAACTCGTCATCCCCATGTAATTATTATTAAGATACACGGAACTGATTTTTGATTGGCTCTGAATCTCGCGTTCATCGACGCGCGACAAATTCATGTTGTCACAAGCGTTTTTCGGTTGTATGGCCTCTTTTTCTTTGGCTTCATGTTCTGTAGCATTATCTGTGTTCGAATCGAGTGTCTCGTTTGATTCGTAGGCGAAGAGTTTTACGGTTTGATTGCATTGGGCCGTGGTGAATAGAACGATCATAATGAGAAGCGATCCTGGGGCCATGTTTTTTAATTCATTTTCGTTACGACATCATTTGAGTTCTGGAAAAAAGATAATCCAATTTAGTCGGGGGCTTGGGACGTGATCAAATCATTTTCTTAAATGTAAGGTGACGTGACTGGATAAAATACTCCAGATAAACTTTTGCGGCTAAAAACCACTCAATTGTATAGTGATTCGATTGGGATCATTTGAAGAGGTGTAATGAATAAGCTTTCAATTTCATATAAAAGAGTAATTTATTCTAAGGACGAACATGTACCTACTCTGAAGCAACAATAACAGAACATCATTTGAACGTAAGAATAATGCTCCATTATAGTACAAACAATTGTAGGTAGTGTAAGAATGCCTGAGCGATCGATTACAAATAAACGTTTGTACGTTTATTTTATTTGTAATCGATCGCTCAGGCTTATGCTCCAACAACTCTTTCTACATTTATCAGCTGGGCATAGGCCTTCTCTCAAGATGAGAGGGCTTTATAAAAAGAATCTTGCATGCGAGTTGATGAATGTTAGACAATCTACTATTTTTAAGTGATGTAAACTTTGTCTTTAGTTT
Organism: Adoxophyes honmai; assembly: GCA_005406045.1. Taxonomy (NCBI): domain Eukaryota; kingdom Metazoa; phylum Arthropoda; class Insecta; order Lepidoptera; family Tortricidae; genus Adoxophyes; species Adoxophyes honmai. The sequence continues at coordinate 38,120 of BHDV01033809.1, read as the reverse complement.
ATAATTTAGTATTGCTCGGTGTATTGGTTCAACACTGTAATGCCGTGTAATTCTATTTGTTGTTAAAATAATAAAAATATAAAAAAATATTATAGTAGTAGTGCCACACTGCTAATAAAATAGTAGGGATTTCCAATGTCGTGTAGTAACTGGGTAGTAAAATTTAGTGAAATCCCCGTGAAGCACGGGCGGATCGCTAGTTTTGTATAAACCGAACCACATGACAACCCATGATTGGATCTATCTACGTACACAACCACTTCTGCTGTGAGTGAGAATCTGTTTTGTAATTATTATCCAGTGTCCGTGTAAATTAGACGCGAACAAACATTTTGCCATTGAAATAATAATATGCCACAAGGGCGTTGAGGGCACCTTCTCTCGCCTTTAGGATATTATTTATTATGATGAGCAATACAAGTATAATTATTATTCCGATTATGAGGCTTCAAGCTTCAAGGATAAGCTTGGGAGACAGACCTGTTCAGAGAGAAAGACGTATTATTTATCTATTCTGTATTTTTTCCCTGACCTGACAACGTTACTATGATAAAATTATAAGTAATTACGACACAAAAGGTGACTATGCCGCGATAGAACCTGACAACCTGAGTAGGTAAATAGATTTCCACGACAAGATCTTTCGCTCTTTAGAAGTGAGAATAGTTAGTTTTTCTTGCAACCATTATGACACTGACAGATTTGTTAAAATTTCTTTACTACATTTATTCTGTTTCAAGAGTTAAGCCCGTCATAGACTACGCATATACGATAATATTTTATCTGCGTATAAATGCCATTTTTCCATACGTTGGTGTCAAAAGATACCTGACGGTAAATCTGCGCAGTGTGTGGTAGCTAATAGAATTGTATAGGGAGCGATATTGACAGATATTATGTCCTGTAGCAGATATCTTACCGTATCTGCTTAATGTGTGACGGGCTTTAAGAAGCTTTTGGAAATTAGCTTTGAAAAGTAATAAAGTTTTTTTTATGCCCCGACTTCAAAGTTTTGCGAATTTCGCCTGTCAACTTGTAAGTGGTGAAAGAAAACGGATAGAAACAGTTAACGAAACTTTTTAATAGGGATTTCAAAAAAGTTAATGATTTGATTGCTGGATAATTAGGACATTTTATACGAAACTAACATACTTTTTGTTGTCCACGGACAGGTTAGTAATCATATTCCATAAATTATAAAATTACATGTAATAATTAAAATATTACCAATAAGTGAGTATGAGTATGAGTATGAGTAACAGTAGGTACTCAGCATTGACAGGAGTGCAACGCAGTGCGGCAAGCAAACGTCAACAAAAAAAAACCCAGGTAAACGCGATTCATCATCATCATGACTGTGATCCAATCGCGACCTATAAAACATTTCTGCGTACCTACCTGTCAGTTTTATACTTTTAATGTTTAGGACTGTAGGTACACAGTCTTTAATGTCATAGTATGATGTACTGTTAGGGTAGATATGTAATTGCGCCGCTGTAAAATAGCACACCCGAATGCAAACAGCAACTGCATCGCTAAATCAATTTCATTGAATTTTGGTATAAACGTAAATATACCAAAGTCACGATAGTAAATTAGGCAGCTTGAAATATTAATCTTGGGTGCACGAGGTCGCGAGCAGTAGCTACTTTATGCAATAATTTTGAAAAATACTCAATGATAGCATTTACGAGTAAATACGACGTACAAATCATTTTAAACAAAAAAAAACCGACTTCAAATTTGGGCTATACTGAAAACATTTGTCTAATGAGGGTGACCTTCCATCACTAGCAGGCTTGACTAATTACTGAAATTATAATTTCCAGTCTGCTCTGCAGGTGCATATTCAGTATTGAAAGAATTATCATTTAACTCCTAAGCATTAAGGAGTTGACCTTCCATCATCAGCTCAGTCATTTTTTTACTGCCAAACGTAAATACAGGTGTAGCTTTGAAAAATGTACTAAAAACATTAATTGTGCCTATAAAATTTGAGGGTTGCCCTCGATTTCCCGCATATTCCATCATCAGGTCAAGATATGCTGACAATGGGACTATCTGGAAACTATATCCTTTCAAACAAAAAAAGAATTTTCCAAATCGGTCCAGGGGTCTCTGAGTAATCAGCGAACAGACATAAAAAAAAAAAAAAAAAAAAACCCCGACGAATTGAGAACCTCCTCCTTTTTTGAACTCGGTTAAAAACAGAATGCGCATCAGCATCACAGGTTCACGCCGCTAGCAGCGCCGACATCGTAGATGTAAATTTGAAGTTTATTTCAAAGGGTCTTTATCTTTGGTTAAAGTAACTTTGTAATTAACATGAAATATCTACGGTAGCTTTTTGTAACAACTCAGTTGAGGAATAGTCTTTAAAAAAAATTCCATGAGGTTTTCTTCTGCTTTTAACTAGGTACTTTTAGTTTAGGCCTTTTTATAAAAATCTTATTAGTAAGTGCTTACATTAAGATATTTTCTTGGCTCATTTTTGAAATAAGTTAATTATTTATTGAATAATGATACGAAATAAACGCTACATGTACAAAACCATGCCCATTTCACGTTTCATGGCGACTTATAGCATATTTTTGAGGTTTTAAATTGATAGGTATAATAGTACCTCCCCCTTTCTTCCCGTGGGTGTCGTAAGAGTCGACTCTGGGAAAGGGGTTAGTGTATTGTGGGCGATGGGCTAGCAACCTGCCACTGCAATATCACGTTTAATCATCTGGTTACCCTGCTGAAATTGCTAAACGTGGCACTGGATTTTTGAATTAATGTGCTCTGCCTACCCCTCTTGGGAATACAGGCGTGAGAATATGTATGTATGTAGGTATAATAGTGACGGGCTGCTAGCCTGATGCCTAAAATATACCTTAGCTAGCTTATTTCCCTTTTCTTAACAATTGTGTTGCAATAAACAACGTCGTCATCTATACCTTTCGGAACACACTTAACTATGTTTATTTAATAACACAAACTTACAACGTGCCGTATTTGTCACCAAACAACTTTACCTAATGGATCGTAGTTTATTATTTCACAATACCATGTAATGACTAGGCTTAGGACTTTTGGATGCTCGCCGTGGTTCTATAATCCATGGAGTCGCCATTTATGTTAAAATTCTAATAAGATTTTTTTCTAAGTCTAAAAAATAGTCTAGTAAAATATGTATTGGCTTAAACATAATAATTTACTTCCATTAATTAAAACTAAAATATCTTCTCGCAGCTAATAGGTATGTTTTATTCGGCACTATTGAAACTCCGATGAGGTACTGTAGCTTGTGTGGAGTTATGATAAAATTAATTAGTTACTGATATATCTGCATAAATCATAACACTTATTTTTTTTTTTTTTGATTTGACGTTGTCAAAAAATTATTTAAGATAATGGCGACTCCATGGATTCTAGAACCACGGCGAGCATCCAAAAGTCCTAAGCCTAGTAATGACGTATGATGTGGCTTCGCTTAATTATATTATTAACCGATTTCACTGGTTTTAGGGCTATTTTTCTATCTTGGTGCACCTCAATGCGACAACACCGGATACTTCAACGCGGGCACATCAACGTCAACTATATCGCATCGCAACGCACATCAACTATAAAAGTTGAATTGATCACCATGGATGAAACAAGTTTGATTGATGAACTTGTGCCTACCAAAAAAAAATACGCTTAGTAAAGAAGATTAGGCGTGCTTTAGGCGACAGACTAGCAACCTGTCACTATTATACTACCTCTTCCATCTGTTTTCAAATCTAAAATTATGCTCAAAGTGGCTGTGACTCATGAAATAGTCATAATTATTTTTTTTGTCTACGTCACGTTTCGTGTGCTCTGCCTGCCCCATCTGGGAACATAGGCATGATTGTATGAATGTATGTAAAAAAATAAGTTATAGATCTGTTACTTTCTATAAGCGCGACTTACTAAGCCAGATTTATGAATATGCGACTAATTCTGGGAGTTCCAAAGGGAACGGGAAAATATTTTCGGCATTGAAAAGGACCCTCGTTAAGTAATTAAGCCAACTGCTCCAACACTTCCGATAAACGTAATGCGACCACGGACCGAACTTTCTGGGAACATTCGCGAAATCCCCTACTTTGATTACTTTTACTCAGAACATAGTAATCTGAAATTATAAAAATTTCTTTCGGTCGTTTGATTTAAACTAGGGGTGTAAATGAGGTTTTATCGGTACAGAAATCGGAATCGGAAGTTTTTAAATCGGAGTTTGAACCAGAATTGAACTGAAACCGGAATCGAAATTTGAAACTAACAGACATTTAAATAGTAGTTTAATTATTTTTATTATTGTGTTGTCGGGTTTAGAACAACACCTCTGCATTTCGTAATAGTCGTAAGAGCCGTCTAAGTAAATAGGCTAAGGCGACAGGCTACCAACCTGTCACTATTTTACATCTTCCCTTAGTATCTAAAAATTGTGCAGGAAGTGGCTACGAGCCGTGAAATGATGGCTTTGTCTGTGTGGGCTTCCGAGTGTTCTGCTTACCCCGTTTATAATATGTATATTTTATATACAATCGAACCAATTCGGGATTATAAATTGTGTCTCAACATACTTTCACAGTATTTTTTTATATTACTTTTAGGCCCATTTTCAACAAGCACTCTCAGAGCGTAAAAGGGGTATAACTAATCAGACTTATATCCCAAAGGATCGACTGATATAACATTCCATCAAATAACACCACTTGAAATAGATTCGGTCAGTATTTATTTAATAAACCCTCTCAATCAAGTTCAAGTCTGTATGTAACAACCTGACTAGCTCAAGGGATCACAACCCTTGACGTTTTCCTTTCATGCTTTAACATTCCATAAATATGATGATATAAAACGGATACTGAACGTATATATCATCGCATCGAAATTAACTTAACCCGTTTCGTGCCAAATCTTGAGTCGTGACCCACCATCGCGGCTACAGCCACGGGGACAGCGGTATACTCTCGATAATGGGTCACAAATCGGCGTGAAACATGTCGAGGTAATGACAATATAAAGACGTGGTTTCCATGTTATTTCACTAAGACTGAGTCTCACGATAGTTTCAAGTTAAAAGAAAAACAATCTTGTTTCAATTTTGCTGTACTTGGCTACAACAGTGCTAAAATCAAAACATACCTTCGATGTAAAGTCTCGCTTCATCATTCATCAATCTTTAAAGATAGTACACATTTTTGAGGTGGAAAGAGGTTTGCGTGGTAACGGCCTGTCATTGTCTGTCTCGTCTTATTTGGCAGACAAGTATAGCCTATTTTGCACATCATTTGACTCGTAATGTGCCGTCAGACTGTCACAACGATTTTATACGGCCATATGTTTTCAGGAAATTCAAACTGACTAAGTGCGCGTGTTTAAACCGCTCCCCACTAATGGTGCTGAGCGTCATAAATGGGAATTTCAATTTTTGGAATATTTATCACAGCTTTTCTTGGGGATAGTCCAAAACATTTGTTTCTTGCACCAGTACTACGCTAACTAATATCCAGTAAATTCTAGTGGCAAATGTTTATTATACATATACAAAGAGAATTATTCTCGATTTTCGAGAAGAATCGTCATCGGTTTGTCATCGTAAAATAAATGCCTCACAATGAAATCGTACCGTTTTCAAACCTATACAATACATGACATTAGATAACTACTGTATTCTCAAATTGGTTAGGCAGAGCACATGAACAAAACTATGGCACTAAAGATAAGAGGTACCTATAGTGACAGGTTGGGAGCATGTCGCCTGTGCTCATTTCCTTACCTTCTTTACTTAGTCGCATTAGATGTCTGCAGAAGAAATGGAGGGTTTATTATAACCACCACATGGAAAAATCCTCGAAACCGCAAGAATAAAACTCAAACATGCTTTTTCTTGCACGATGAAGGAAACGGCCTTCGACAATTCGTCTTAGTAAAACAAAGAGACGTTTAGAAACTAGAGCATCAGCATTCTCATCACATCGGCGTACGCATTAGGAAACGGGAAATATACATAAAACTGAATATATTGGTCGAAAAATAGAACGTTTGGGGTGAGTAATGATTATTCTTGTGTTTAATGTGGTGGACGAATACAGGTCTCATGAGAATTACAGAAAATATTTTTAATACACACGTGCGTGCGAATACAGGTCTCATGAGAACTACAGAAAATGTTTGAAATACAAACATGCGTGCGAATACGTCTCATGAAAATTACAGATTTTTTTTTTATACGTACCTACATAGCGATGGGCCCTACGTACAAGGGCCAAAGTGTAAAATCCAAACTTTACAGGGCGAGCTGTTAAAGACAAAACCTGTTGTAACTCAGAAGTGGCAAATCCGAGACTTATGAAACTTGGCACACTCTGCCCTTCAAACACAATGAAAAAAAACTTATAAAATAATTATATACCAAAAGTTTTTGTACATACGCCCATGTACGTG
>BHDV01033809.1:12200-29942 GCA_005406045.1 Adoxophyes honmai | reverse complement strand
ACTACATACTTTATAGATGCCTAAAATGCAAAAAAAGCAAAATTGAAAAAAATCACTTTGGCCCTTATACATAGGGCCCATCGAACGTATAAAGGCAGAGCACACAAAATGTGTAGTCAAAACGTGTGCCTATTGTGAAATAGTAGTAGTTTTGTGGCCACTTCTAGCATGTATTTTAATTTGGTTTCAAGTTGCCAGGTTACTAACCTGTCGCCTAAAATATACTTCAATATACCAGACACTACAATTTTCATTTAAATCTTGCCTACAATTTTTGTTCTTAGACTTTAAGTTCGATAATCCATCTTCAGAGAAATTCCGAATTAGACAACGAGAAATGGCAAGAATTTTATCATAAAAAGAGTGCCGTCGAAAAAAAAAACTTGAGACATTCTTTCATTTCATTTTTTTTAAACATGTTGCGTAATCACTAACATGCAGAATATTTTTAAAATTGTATTCTCAAATACGGTAGGCAGAATACAAGAAACGCTACATAAACAAAACCATGACTGATTGCGAATGAGAATATAATAGGCTTAATGTATGTATGAATATTAAAGAGTATTTTTTCTAGTGGTTTTATTTATCAGAAACACAAAATAAAAAACGAATAAGTAGCTGGATAATAATAAATATACCTTTTGGAAACTCAGGGGGCTAAGATTTTTTATTTTACCGAATAATTTACTACATACTACGCGTTCACAATAAAGTACTTGTAATTCTTTTTTTTTAAAGTGACTCTTCTTTGATGTCCTTAAAAATGTTTTTTCAATCTGCAAGACCATTAATTAAAGTTAAGCAAAAAAGGGCTTGAAATTAATAATTACCTTAAGTTTACAAAGATCAAAGTTGTCGAGGATTTTCCACTCTAACTGCTCATAACGTGAATTAAAAACAACAATTGAAAATCTCGCTGGAACAGTCGAATATTTACAGTAATAACAGACCCGTTGTTACAAGGGCAAAAGGGTGAATTCATTGCGTCGAAGCAATGATAGAGGGTATATTTTCTCTCCAATTGGTTTGAAAAACGTACAGAAAGGGTAAGGATTTTAGCTGTCAGACAAAATATTTGTTCGTGGAAACAAAATAATACCGCACGTCTCATGTTTCCGAATTTTGTACGGAATAAATTTGTACGAAACATCGCGAAAGAGCCTGCACACAGAATAAATCCATTTAAGTTCAATAGTTTAATGAATCAGATAAAAAAATTGCATACTGATATTTCTGGCTAGACAATATCACGGCACAAAAACTCTTCTCTCCAACGTTTTTTATACCATGTTTAAATTAAAGCAAATCAACAATTTTGTCTCATTTCATTTCGAGAGCGGACCTTCTGTCCTATTTCGTATTCTGTGCCGTCGTCGGCATAACTGCTTAAAACTGTCAAATTGCTAAAGGCCATTTGATTCCCGAGTGTCCTGCGTCCGTAGAATAAGAAAAAGCGGAAAAAAAAATATTAAGAAAAAATTGTTTAAGTTTTTCATCGTGACGAAAAAAATATATTATGGAGCCCCTGTGAATTATTGCCAGGAGTTTTGCTACTCTGTTAAAGTTTTAAGGCAAAAGCCTTACCAATATCCAATCTCTTGGGAGATCTAACATGAGGGTCTTAGATTTCCCAATATAACAACCTTCTATAATGGTACGGGGCTGTTACGTCAATCAATAACTGTCAAAACATTGATTAAGCGAAATACATCAGTACATCATTAAGGTCCGACCAAACCGCAGCTTAAAATCCGGTGTCGCTTCGGAATCGCAGTGTCGCGTGTCACGATAATCTTTTTGTCGCAAACCTTCCAAACCGGTGCTTAAAATTCGCTGCGTCAAAATCATGCTTCCAATACCTATATGACATAAGTAAAGATCAACTGCACCCATCACAGCAACAAAACAAAAGAACGTGACTCAGTTGTCTCGTTCCTTTTTAAAATTTTAGACATAGAATCTGATAATCTCTATGTGAAAAACGAAGTGTTACCGACAATAACCGAGAAACCCCGATTCGCAAATCTTTGCGTAAAAATCACTGCATCTACAAGACAGCTGCGTTTTTTACGTCACCGGTGTGGTGTCTGCCATAAGATCTCCTTGTAATATTTTTTGCGATTTTTACGCAGATCAATTTACGGTGCGACAGCGTATTTTAAGCTGCGGTGTGGGAGCATGCGGCGAAACCGGTGCGAAAACGACGCGACACTGCGATTCCGCAGCGAGACCGGATTTTAAGCTGCGGTGTGGTCGGACCTTTATGTTTACATCAGTACATTACGAACGATTCCTCACTGGCAGTTTCGGTCAAGAAACGAATCGTTCGCGTTTACATTAAAACGCGTCAATTTGTATGGAACCTAAAACAGCGCTGCGCAACTGTACAGCCAACAGCAATAATATTTGCCACAGTGGAGCGTGCAAAAATATCTGACACGTCCTACTGCCCCTAGTACTTAATAGAATCGTATCAGATTGTAGTCATAGCAGCCTTATTGTGTCAGATATTGGTGCTGGTCACTGTACCTCAGCGCTATACAGCGTGCAGCGATGTTAGTCAAGCTATAGCATTTCGGCAACTTTGGTCAGGATATTGATAAATTACCAAATGTTAGTAAACTTAACACATACTTAGTGTTTTTTCACCTCGAAAATTCGACACACGATTTTTTATACCACAAACGAGTTTGCTTAAATGAATTGACATCCGAATTCAATAATATGGAACTTTATTATTTATTTTTATAAGTTTATAAGGTATCTATTTAATAGTAGGTACCTGTGTACTGGAGCCAAATAGGCAAGACGACCAAAAATCGAATAAGCCTGCAGTCACATTATCAAACAATTGTTGGTAAAAGGCGAGGACACAGTAACGTGTCAGTACTGAGCATAAATTATCTAGGAGTGACGTCACAAGGCCTCACACCGAAAGTTTCATATCTGTTCGTTTATCGATTTCTAATTAAGTATGTATTTGGCAAAAGGCCCGACGTGGGCCTGACGGATTGACATTGGTTCCTTAACGGATGGGTCGCCTCTTGATGTGAGATGCCACTTATGTGGACACTCTTGCGCCGACTCATTTTCTAAAGAACCAGACAATGCTGGCACTGCCTATATACACATAATCTTCACTGAGATACCAGTACCGTGAGTAGCGTCAGTTACTGTAGTCATGTCTTCAACCGTATATCTAATCTTCTAAAAGTTAGTTCTTATTGTCATCTATTCTAGAGATCAGACAACCGTTGAAGAGTTCCCTCCATCAGAGACAGTCCCGGCGGGGCCACTAGAAGTCCACTACCGGAATATTGGATTGTCATCCGATTTACACAAGCGTACAAAATTTCAGCTCAATCAGTAACCGGGAAGTGGATCAAATTTAACTTACAGACTAATTAATAAACAAATAAACAACGGGACAGGTGAAGCTAAATAAAAGCTTGGAAAAAAGAAGTAAGTACCTATGACAAAAATCCATTTTGCACAAGTACTTCCCTGTACTAACGAGTAAGTGTGTACGAATTAGAAACTCATTCAACAATAAGCTTGATTTTAGTTCTCAGAACTTTTCCAACAAAATTATACAACGTTAAAAACTTTTTCTTGGGAATCAAAATGTTTTGATACAATCCGGGAGTCTTGTAAACAGATTTCCCTTTTTCAGGTCATCATCATCAATATCTCAGCCATAAGACGTCTACTACTGAACATAGGCCTCCCCTTTGGACTTCTAACAGCTCGACGGTGCTTATCGACGAGCTTCTTAACCTAGTGGTTCGCGGGTAGTTCGGCAATAAATTTGGCGAGATGTTAAGTGGTGGGGGTAAGTTCGCGCATCACTGTACCAAGTAATTGCGATGCGCGTACTTATCCCGACCACTTAAAATCTTTCTTAGTACATACCTCTTTACATCGCCAATCTAATAATAAACGGCAAAATCACCCGGACTTTTCCTTTGAAAAACACTCTTGTTTTATCGGTCGTGTAAATTAAAACGTTTCATTTCAACGCAAAATTACGAAAGTCGACTAGCGTTTCTGATAAATAAACCGGATTTCAGGCCTTTGACTGTTCAAGGATAAGTAATCGCTTGAGCATCCATGTGGCAGTATTTTTTGTACACGCGAAAGCCTGGCATTTTGCCATTGCTCCTGCTAGCGATACAGAATTATTTTTTGCTTGTTGGTGATTGACGTAACTCTCTACTCTACTAATAATTGTCTCTGTGTTTGGGTGAGGACCAAAGAGTTAAAACTTTTTTTTTCAACGGGAAACGTATACATAATTCCCGTGGTCCTGAAGAGGAAACTCCTCGACATTACTTTTTAACTTAAGTAAGGCTCCTGTTGTAGTGTGAGTAATGTGAGCAAATTCTACTTTTAAAATTTGAAATATATCGTACTCGTGGTTTGCCAGCTCATTATTTGCTTTTCTGTCAAGTTCGATTATTCTTGTCTTTCTTTTTCAAATATTGTAAATTGACTGCTAATAATAATAGATGCTATTAATGCCTTTTACAGTGCAACAGTTACATAAACAACTATTTTTTGTGTCCTTCAACTACTGAGTAATCCCTAGGCTCTGCTATTATGTAACTGCGTCACTTTCGGTTTGCATGGCCATCGTTAATTCACACCCACCAACTTTTGGGAAGGTCCTCGGCACAATGGACGTGTGAACGTGACCCATACAAGTAAATTAGTTAATGCTTTCGGGAAAATGGTAGAATATTTGACGGAAGAACTTCCTCATAACGGTGAATTATGAAAAATATTATTGGTAGTCTGTGTAATGTCGGATTAGACTGTGTATAATACACATTATTGTAAAAAATAATATGTCATACGAAAAAAATGCAATCAAAATGGTTAAGTACAAAAGCGGACTTATCTCTTAAGGGGTTTCTTACTTTGACAGAGAGAAAACTTAATTACTGAGACCGAAAAAAAGAGAGGCTACAGATGAATATCGTACAATAACAAAATATTCACAAAAAAGTACTGAAAAAATCACCTGTTTCTTCCGAGGATGTCGTAAGAGGCAACTAAGTACTTTATCCTTCAAGCCTATTTGGTTTAGATACACTTTAGGCGACAGACTAGCATCTTCTCACTTGCACACATACCTTTGAAGTCGCTGCGAAGAGCTCTGGCTACCCTGTGTGAGAATACAGGCGTGAATAATATGTGTGTACGAGTGTGTGCGTTTTATTTTTGTCAATCGTGTCCTTCATAAATTCGAAGGTAAAGTAAAAAAAAAAGATGTCAAATTGCCTTATCAGAACCTCCAGCCTAGTAATGCGGGCAGATATCTTAGTCCTCAGACTACAAGTTTGACCTTGTTCCTGCGACCACAGAATAGATAATAGTACAAGTACAGAAGCCTCACTGCTTTGATTTTCACAAATGCCGCCTTTTTATGTGCCTACATAATTATTATTAACAAACGGACCGCACGCTAGCAGCCGACATTGAGCTCTCTGGCGCCGCGCGAAGGTCGACATTACTCCACACCTTGTCAAATGACCCGAAAATAGGGTTGTCAAGTCAATACTTTGATTAAATACCTACCTATTGTACATAACTATCCGCGTGGTGTCAGAATAGAATAACTCCTCTCAATTTCTTCCGTGGATGTCGTAACAGGCGACTAAGGAAATAGGTTTAGGTATGTTTTAGGCGACAGGCTAGCAACCTGTCACTATTCTACCTCTTCCATCTTTGCAAACCTAAAACTATGCTAGAAGTGACTGCAATATAAACGTAATCATGGTTTTGTCTATATTACTTTTCCCCGTGTGGTGCCGGGTTAGAATAGCACCTCCCCCTTTCTTCCCGTGGGTGTCGTAAGAGTCGACTCTGGGAAAGGGTTAGTGTATTGTGGGCGATGGGCTAGCAACTTGTCACCGCGATATTACGTTTAACCATCTGGTTACCCTGAAATCGCTAAACGTGGTACTGGATTTTTGAATTCATGTGCTCTGCCTACCCCTCTTGGGAATACAGGCGTGAGGATATGTATGTATGTATGTACTTTTCGTGTGCTCTGCCTACCCCATTTGGGAACACAGGCGTGATCCTGTATGTATGTAGGTATCTATCAGATTTATGTTGCTTGTAATACATTAGATATATAAGATACATTAGGCGACATTTGTTGCGTTACATTTGTCGTGCGACATGTCGAGCGATGTAGCGCGAGAGCGCGACGTCGTCGGACATCGCTCGACATGTCGCGCGACACGTGTATATACGCGGATATAAGTCGCGCGACATGTCGAGCGATGTCGCCTAATGTATATTTAGCTATACCTACTTAGCGGTTACACTTTTATTTATTCTATGACGCGGGGTCGAATATAATAATTTATATTTTTCATTTTCCCGACAATCGACTGCAATACAGAATATTTTGGATTCATTTTGCTAATTAAAATATGACACGCGTTTGTGATGTATAAACTGAATCGTGCTGCGTAAAAAAAGAGGCGCGCGTGCGCCGCGGGTCAGTGCGCGGCAACCACTGATTAGGCCTCATCGATGAGGCCGCCGATATGTACTTGTAGCTCAGCGGCGAAACGGCGGAGTGACACCCCCCTGCTGCGACGCACTTGCTACTTTACAAAGCTAATACAAATTTTAATCGAGTTAACAATTTGCCCCTCGTTTGGCCGCCATTGATGGCAACTTCCAACTCCCGTGGGACTCCGGCCCAATCGCACTTAAACTGTTTATCGACGATCTTTTGATAACATTTTACGGGGAGAATACCGCTTTATGTTAACTGGATTTATAACGCAGTAAAATGGGAGAAACAACGGACGCAAACGAGCTCAGTTTAAGATTTAAATAAATATACTACAATAATAATAACAATATCTAATAATAGCAAACAGTCTCACAGCGAAGAGTCTTGACCACCATCTCAGGAGACTCTCGCTAGACGCTCAAGGGTTTGATGCAAAAGGCGGTACTCCTTGATTCGGCACGCATCGAATAATAATACCATTAGATAATAGGTATTTATGTAGGCAATTTTGGTTGCCTATAAAATTTGAGGGTTGCTCTCGATTTACCTCATATTCCATCATCAGGTCAAGATATGCTAACAATGGGACCACCTGGAAACTATATCCTTTCAGACAAAAATAGAATTTTCCAATCGGTCCAGGCGTCTTCAAGTAATCAGCGTACAGACATAAAAAAAAAGATCCCGACGAATTGAGAACCTTCTCCTTTTTTGAAGTCGGTTAAAAATAGTAGGAAGCCAATTACAAAAAATAGTATCTCTCTTTCTACTACTCAATGTTTAGATTGCTAGTAGTTTGGGTTACATCCGCCCTTGGATTTTTTTTTCTTTGTGACCTACGTGTCTGTATTTCATTTTGTTTTCCCTAGTAAGGTAAATCTTCGACAGATTGGATATTGGACACCGACCGTAAAAGTTATTGGTAATTGATATTTTTGTCGTATGATGTATCTCCTAAGGCATCAAGCAAAGAAGTGGACTGTGGTTCATTTTGTGTTGTTTGTAGATTTTCAAATGTAATCTTGTAAGTTTTTAGTAGATATAACTCAACATAATATCCAATTATACTTTGTTGAATAAATATTTTTTAAATATTTATTTTATTAAATAATCGAACTTTTATAATCTGGCATTACATTTGTTAGATACTTTTACAAATTTCTGTTGTTATGTTATAAAATAAAACTCGATTTAAATTATTATCTTGCCATCGAAGATACGAATTTGATTAGGTTGTACAAGTCAAATTTCCTTTTTAATAAAACTGAATCCAACTAGCCACGAAACTATTACAACTAAGTAGTAATTTTATACTCAACATCTTTATTGATTATCGCATTGTATTTTATTTCATCAATGTTGCTTTGCAAAGTCTGAATTATTTTAATGTTTAAAGTTTTCCATTTACAACTTTAAACTTTACCGTAGCAAAGGAAATTCTGTCAGCTACCTCGAAACTTTAATCGCAAGTTTTTGAAACACATAAACTTTAGAAAAAAAACCTTACCCACCTTTTTCACAGTAATTATCCCGAAAAAAAAGTTAGCTTCTATCACCAACACTCATTCACACTCGAAAAAAAAATTACTTTTAAAAAGTAACCACTCTTTTAAAATGTCTTAGTGGCCAGTATATTTTTCCTTTAAATTTTCGACGCAAGTCCTAGCACTCTTTTAAATTTAAAATATTGTCAGTGGCCAGTGTTTTATTTTCCCGTATATTTTCAAATAAAGAACGCGAGTTCAACCCGTGCGTTGCGTGAAGCTGTTCGCGGGATACTGAAAAAAGCTAAGGGCTGGAGGCTTCGCAGGAAACCAAACAAATGGACGGCCCTTACTGTTTCATCTATTTAAGTGAGGGTTTTTTCTGTTACGTTGGTTCGAGTTCCCAGTAAATTCAATTGATATTTCCACTTGCGAGACACTAGAAATTAGGGTGATTTAATTACCCAAAATTACCAATTAAAGTTATAGAAAGTTTTGAGGGAATGGATAGAACGATCGGAATAAAATGGTGTTTTTTTCTCTTTCATTCATACTTACATTATGTCTATATTTCCAAAGGAGATCGGATAGCCAGAGCACACCAAATGCAACGTAAATAAAACCATCACTATTTCACGTTTTGTTGCCTTTTCCAGCTTATTTTTGATTGTGTTTATTTGACTTTCTTTTACTTTCTATTAAATAAAAAAAAATAGGTGGAATGGATGGGACGATGGGAACGGGAGGGTTCTCTCTTTCTTACATTCATATAAATATACATAGGGTAGGCAGAGCACACCAAACACTACGTAGTCAAAATCAAAACTATTTTATGTTTAGTAGCCACGTCTAGCATATTGTTTTTAAGTTTTGAGGTATTAGTGACGGGTAATAGCCTGTCACTTAAAATATATCTCAATCTATTCCTTAGTCGCCTCTTACGATTTTCACGGAAGAAATGGAGAAGTGTTTTTCTAAATCCGATACCACACGGATGTAGATATTATATACCTTTACTTATTAACGTTAAAGGAAAAAATCAGAAGATTACGAACACATTATGTAATCCAATAATTCGACAAAGCTTAATGACACCAAAGCACCCACGTAATCTGGCATAATCACGCAATCCCGACCTTATCCATTAAGACATAAGAAAGAAATTAGAGTAACTCACTTACCTTGTGATGATGAGCTGCGTAGAACCGTAGAGGTGCTACGAACAAGTGCGTAGCGGGGCTACGGCGCTACGTAGCCGCAGGCGTAGCGAATCAAATCAAGGAGTCAGGAGAACAATCCACTGGATGTTTTCGTGACTTTCTTCAAAGTGACCTTTTTTGTGGGCCTTAAAAAAATATTTTCTTATTTTATTTTCGGTAATATTGCTTATCTATGTGACTGCTACATATAAAAGCACCCGAAACATGTCGAGCTGAACTTAGTTTAAAAAGTGAGTTATCCTTATTTTTCAAGATGACTGAGTATCACGATAGTTTAATATTCATTGTTCTGGGGTCGAGCATAAAGCTTGTGACACATGCATCCACTGTCAGTTAAATCTACTTTGACATAGAGTCTGGCTAACGTGACTCTGACCTGAGAAAACGCGGCAAATTTAAAAAATCTTTATATGGTATTACTAACTATAGTAGGAGAAAACTGTTTTGGTACTTGACAATTTTTTATAGGACTTGATTAGTTTTCAAACTAAATGATATAACTATCTATTTATACAGATGAATTTGAAGATGATTTTGATTATGACTCATGAATAAATGGATTTATTACTTTATAAATTTGTTTTAATACAAAATACATTAGGTGTATTAATTTATTATTGACTACTAAGTACTGTAGAGCTACGGGGGTTTAGTTAATAGGTAACTTTATAAATAAAAACTGTTCTTGAGAATATTCTGATTTATTTCGATAGTTTTCTATATACTGACAAATCTATTCTGTTTTTCTGAGTGACATCTTAATATTCTTCTTTTTAATGTATTCCAAATTTACATAATTATATAAAACCTATTCTACATCCCTCCTCCCTACAAATGGAGGGGGATCCTACTCTACCCTATAGCCCTACCTATCGACGGGCATGAACATTACACAGCCAGCCTTTACTAGAGGCTAATCACACACATCTCTATGATTTTAACTATAGAAAAACCGTCGCAAAAACAATAGTTATGAATGCAATCTAATCTGAAACAATTTTCAATACAATAT
Organism: Adoxophyes honmai; assembly: GCA_005406045.1. Taxonomy (NCBI): domain Eukaryota; kingdom Metazoa; phylum Arthropoda; class Insecta; order Lepidoptera; family Tortricidae; genus Adoxophyes; species Adoxophyes honmai. Next base: position 19,685 of record BHDV01033809.1, on the reverse strand, counting down.
TATTTAAGAAAATATTTAAAAAATGTACAATGTTGAAGTTTAAAAATCCTAATCTCGACTGCTATTCAAACTTATTTCTATCAAGTTTCTTGAGCGTGGCCTCGACCTTGAACACCAATCCAGTGTTCACCAGGCTGCCCTCATGCCAGTCTCCCAGCTGCCTCGATGCTCACCATGAACTTTGACACAGGAAAATAAAATTTTGTTTATACATAATCAACATGCTAATATGCAATGAGTATATACGTTTCAGATTTAAATTTCATTGTATAAATATATTTTCCTTTGAATGCAAACAGTTCTTGTTCAATTGGAGGCATGAGCAACAACCATAAATGCATAAAGGTTAACATATTTATTAATGAATAAAAATAAAATAAGGTTTAAATACCAATTTTGATTTCTCTTCCTCCTCTTCAGGATAATAGGCGTCTGCCTCTCATAATCACTGCCTGCATTCGCTGGAACCTCTGCTCCATAAAATCTTATCCATATCATCTTCTGCAAAACAAGGTGTAAAATGGATATAAATGAAGGTCCTCAACAATTTGACACATCCAAAACAGTGAACTCTTTTTTTGACCAATCACTAATATAACTAGACAAGAAATATTTTTTATCTTTGAGTACATCTTTCCGAAATTAAGCAAATAAATGATTATAACTCTAAATTGATGCAAAACATACCCGTTAGTGAAGATATTTATTTTAAGAATTAACATAGTCTGAGTTTCTATCAAAGATTTCTTCTCCAAATTTTAAGACTTCTTATTAGTGTTTCGACAGTCTTTTTAATATCGCAGAGTCCTTGAATATCTTCAAGATTTTCTATAAGCAAGAAATAGTATTATAATATAGTAAATACAACATCATTTAATAATCCATAGAGGATACATGCAAAAAAATATCAAGATTAAAGGTCATACTAACCTAAAAAATCTGAGATCGTAAGTAAACATTGTTCTTTTTCTTGGAAAACAATTTCTTTCTCCTCTTGTTTTTGTCTAAACTTACTAATCATCGTATTTAGCAATTTTCTCACGTTACTTTCCAATGTTTTACCCATAATAAAGCAATTTATTGAACTTAAATATAAATCGTAGCACAACACTGACACAACGTTTGACGTAATGAGACGTATCTTTGGCAGATTAATAATGTTGCCATATAGAACTTTTTAGAAAAATCCCAAGTCGCAGACTCGTTAGTTCTACTCTAATCTCTAATATAAACATTTTATGTTTCATGCGAGATATACCTTAGGCGGCTCGCACACGGCGAGTTTAAGTCGCGCAGTTGACGCGTGTATGACGCGTCTATATAGGCGCTACAAACGAGATTCAAACACAACCTGTATCTTAAAAGCACACGGGGTGATGGTAAAACGCGCGTCTACTGTACGTCTAGTGTGTTGAAAACGATCATGCAGTCGATAACGATTTCGTTTGCGCTATCGCAAAATTTTATGGAAACTGAGACAACGCCGCCAGCGGAACGTTTGCACAACTGCCGCGGTCGACACGTCTCCATACAACTCCGTGTGAACTCGCAAACGAAATAGTCATCGACTGCATGATCGTTTTGAACACACTACTAGATGTACTGAGCGCATACGCACAGACATAACGATACAGACGCGTTGTAGGCACTCGTAGCTTGTACATTTTGATCTGCTCTTCTGCCCCTCCACTGCCCCTACACGTGCTGTAGACGAGTTGCGAGCGCGCTTCATGCGCTGGTTTGTATCGCGTTTTACGCGTGTTTGAATCTACAGCGTGTTACAAAAAATTGGGTAAAAAAAATTAAAATATTGTAAACCCCAGTAAGCTGTCACTTAATAGAACTGAAGTTATCATCGATTATTTAACAGAGTATTCTATGACGACTTTTCAATGTTTCATTCAAAAGGCTTTTCTAACTAAATAAGAGAAATTAACGCCTTTTTTCAAACATTGTAAATCGACTCCTTACAATGGACCATTTAACCCTCTTTCTTGCTTTACTCGTATTTTGGTAAAACGTTGTACTCAAACGCAAAAATCGACATCTATGTCGCAGACGATGCACGTTCCTAACACGCGCGTTATTTGTGCGTTTTAAATACTTCGTCTGCTAGGGGCCTTATCCTCTAAGAATATTATACAGAGCTCAATGAGGTTCAACGACCGTTCGGGAGGTAACGCGAAGTGACTGACGATCGCAAACTATGAATAACATTATGCAAAGCTTTTAAATTAAGATGACGTATTATTTTACATACATAAGCAGCTTAAAATAACATTTCAGTAACTAGAAGCTGATTTTTAAATTTTCTTCCCTTAATGCATAGACACTAAACTTACTAGCCGTAAAAACTTTTAGCTGAATATTATAACTTTCAAAAAGTGCTGTTTTTCACAACTTTTAAAAGTTGCCACTTAAGTACCGTAAAAGGGGCTGAGTAGCGACGAAGCCGAAGTCAAATTTTTGAGAAATAAACCGAAATTTAGATAAATGTTTACTTTCTTTTGTGACACATTAATTTATTTATACAAGTGAAATCAGAATGGGACACAAAATGAGTGTTTCTTACTCCGGTAACGATGGACAATTGAATGTGCTGACTCAATTGTTTTATAAGACTAATTGAATTTGGAGTGTTCAGGTACACATATTCAGGACGTGATAATTAGTTTCACCTCATTATATATCCCAAATTTTATCAGGCTAATTAAAAAAAAAACTATGCATAAAGTTCTTCGGCGTTAACTGAGTAAAGGAGCACTAATTTTGTATCCACAATTCGATTTCACCCTGTCTGTGTGCAAAAAAGTATTCAGGGTGTGTGAATATATCATAAGTAAAAAGCTCTTTAATTTCAAGGTTTTATAAACACATAAATTAACAAACTTAAGTTCACTCCTTAGTTGTAATGACATGGGATTTTATTTTAAAGTGAGTTTTATGAATTCGACCGAAACCTTTGGCCGGTCCGTACCTTTTGTAATATAAAAGTATGTTATACTATGTGGGTTGCCTATAGAAAACTTTTCACCCCCTGTCATCCCTTTTCTCCCCATTTATAACCCAACTGCCTTCGCAATTCCTAATCACACCATTTAATAGTATTTTATAATTGCTCCCAGATTTTATCTTTTCATTAAAACTTAATTTCACTGTTCAGGTAAAAATAAAACTACAAAGAAATAGTAAATAACATTGATTTATTAAAACAATAACATTCTTAGAAGCTGAATATTATTATAACAAAACTTCGCTTAAAAAGGTAAAACGATTCCTAGAAAGATTCATTTTACACAATACCTAAATAAAATAATCTCAAAATAGGAATGCTTCGTCTTTGGTCTATATTTAATTTAGCTTTAATTAATAACCAATGAAAATTATACTTAAAAGAACTCATCATCTAACAGAATCGTGAATAAATCATGTCACATTCGTCTTACACTCACGATCGATGAAAATGAACTATTTTCTAAAAAGTTATTAAAGTTGTTAAAAAAACTGTATTTACATTTATTTGACAAACAAAATACGAGAGAAGTTCTAACTCTTATAAGGTTCTGAAGTTTTAGTGGTCTGACTGTTGAGTAAAATTTGTTCCAAACTGATTCGTCAGATCTGGACGCACCCTTACACTTTAGTTTCCACTCAGAAAGTTGAGTGATATTTTTGTTCAGTTTAAATTAATTTGATAAATCCATAACATAACTGACGGACTAAATAAATCATCCTTACAACAGCTCTAATAACAAATTTTTGATTTCAACGCTCTTGGTCACCTTTGACTTTACCATTGAAGAATTAACTTTACTAACTTAGATCTTCGACAAACAATATTTTCGAGGAACATGCCTTGTTTTGACGTCTCGGAGTAACCGGAATACCCTTAGGCGATATCTTTCAAATTATTTATTGAAATGGTTTGTCCCAACTGTTCTGAGATGTCGTGTCTGTGTGCTGAGCGTCTAGTGTAATGAAAACGATGATGAATTCGATAACCATTTCGTTTGCGAATCAACGCGGAATTGTATGGAGACGTTCCACTGGCGACGCTGTCTCAGTTTCCATACAATTTTGCAATAACTCACAAACGAAATCGTTATCGACTGCTCGATCGTTTTGAACACACTTGACGTACAGTGTTTGTGCGTTGCTCGAGTGCACTTTGTATGTAGATTGGTCTGTACGTATTTGTTTTGCAACTTTAGTTCCATCCACATCACATATCGACGGTGAGAATTGTCGCAAAAATATCGGATACCACGCTCCTAGCTCCTATCTATCTAAACTGTAGGAAGTGCAGAACTGTACAACTTCTTGTTTAAGCTTGCTCTTCCCGGTGTAATAAAGTTTTCGCTAGAACTTTACAAATTAACAGAGCACTTCGTGAAGTCGTGTAGGAACGAGTTTGCGAGTATATCGATCTCCTTCAGACAAGATGACTGAAACTGAGCAATAGATAATGAAAACAGGAATAGAAGACGGATGATTTTCCATTTTTAAAGTCATTTATCATTTAATATTTTGTGCTGCCATTCTGAGGGTGAAATAGTAATATTTTGTCTATGTGACGGTATGTGTCTTCTGTTCAAATGATTTCGGAATGCAGATGTGATGATTAGATTATGTATATAGGTATGTAAACAAAATTTTATGTAAAATTAATGTAAAATGAACGTGCTTATTCATTTTAGCTTTGCCATAGCGGGATATAATTCAGTAAGTTGCATTACTTGCATTCGGTTGTCGCCTAATTATTAGTAGGTATTAATTAACTAATTTAATTTCTTAATATCCACAATTACATAAAAAACTGTAATAAATCTCCAGTCAACATGAGAACAAGCGAAATAATTATTTTACTTAGTTATCTTGAGTTCATATTCCGTGAATTAGTCAAAGTTAGACAAAAAGCAGTTTAAAATAACAGAAATTACAATTCACATTTAAATGTTGATGATTCTTGCTCCTTCGCTGGGTACCGCCAGCAAAAATGTGGGGCTCCCTTTGTACTGGTTTAGTACTTTTCTCTTCAAGTCTTCAACTGAATTCTTTTTGACCTGAAATGATAAGAACTTTAAAACGTTTGTTTTAGGTTTAACCATAATGTCATAAATAATGGAAATTCTGTATTTAATGCTAATATTTCATGGTAAGAAATAATATGCATACACTCACGTATTTACATCGAAATTGTCACTACATGTTTAGAGCCAAGTGAGTGTTTAAATGCCGGCGCCGTGGCGCTAGTCTCGATGATGGATCACGAAATCGGCCCCGAACATGTCGAGCTAATCTCTATATAAAGGCGTGAATGTATGATTTATTGCACTATGAGTGCGGACTGGCAGTAACTCCACCGACAGAACGTAGCTCTTAAATGTAATAAGAAAAATTATATCCCGTGGATATCGTAAGAGGCGACTGAAGATACAGATGCAGGTAGGCTTTAGGCGACGAGCTAGCAATCTGTCACTAATATACTTCTTCCATCTGTTTCTTGAACTTAAAATTATGCTAGCAGTGACTGCGAAGCGTGAAATCGTCATGGCTTTGTCTACCTATGTCACGTTTCGAGTGCTCTGCCTATCCCATTTACGAACACAGGCATGATTGTATATGATATAGAGTATATCTATATTTAAGGATTATAATATGTATTTGAACACAACTGATAAAATTGATTCAAGAGACATTTTATAATTTTATTCATTATTCAAAGCATATTCACTTTATTAACGTAAAAGTCTTTTCCCTGCATTTACGAGTACACCCAATACTTTTGATTCATTCACTCCTCCAAATTAACGCTGGGCTCTTTTAGAATAAATATCCTAAAAAGCATGAAAATTTCTTATGTTCATTTGGAGACATAAATGTAAAAATTAGGGCAAATCGGGCTCTGCCATGATACACTGGTTTCCGCGAAAGAAATTCAAGAATATTAAAATAAGTTGTGATATAGGGGCTCGGCTGTAAAGATGACAAGTTAAAGAAAATTTGCGTAAAATAATAAAAAAAAAGTCAAGACAAACCGGCGAAATACAAAATAGTGCAAATTGAATACTAAACATAATTTAAAATCATTCATGACATGTTCGAAAGCATTGGCAGCTCTATTTTGTTTTTGCTAATTACAATAACCTAATGAACACGATCAAATTTTCGCAATAACGCAATGTGATTTTAATTTGACATTTTATTGGAATTTTAATTTGACATTTTTATGTAATTTTAAGTTGACATTTTATTGTAATTTTAATTTGACATTTTTATATTATTTTATTTTGACATTTTATTCTAATTTTAATTTGTCATTTTTATATAATTTTAACTTGACATTTTATTGTAATTTTAATTTGACATTTAATTTTTATTATATAATTTTAATTTATGTTAATGGCACTATTGCATTGGGGGAACCTGTAATGATAGTTGCTGTGTGTATTTGAATAAACAATTGAATTTGAAATTGACATTAATTTAACTTGAGCACCATGTAAAAAAGCTTTACAATTTTTTAAAGGTACGAGTACTTATGGAATTTACAAAATTTTTACAAGAACTGATTGATAGATCCCTTGTCAGCGGGTTTATTTTTATTCAACCTATTATTATTTTATTTGGTTAATACGATTAAAAAACGTTTAGGCGAAAAAATTATGCTATAAGTGACTGTGAAGCGTGAAATGGCCGTGGTATTGATTATGTAACGTTTTATATGCTCTACCTACCCCATTTGGGCATACAGGCGTGATGCGTGATACAATTAAAATAATCTAATGAATACAACAAAATTAAAATTACTAAGTAATACAAGCGCTATGTATGTAGTAAATCTATATTCAGGTAAACATAAATTTAGTGTTCGAAAGTGGGCAAGATGTGATAAAAAAGCGTAAGTACACCTGTATTTTTATTTGACCATCATTCTCGCCATCATGAAATAGAATCCACTTACATCAACTTGATCAAATCCATATACAACAATATTACAGCAAATATCAAACTTCAAACATCCGGACAGCCTTTTACAATCGAAAGAGGAGTCAAACAGGGAGACCCGCTATCCCCCAAACTCTTTACGAGCACGTTAGAGCAGGTGTTCAGAAGCTTGGCGGCCGCTTGGGAGAATAAGGGTATCGTTGTCGGCGACTCAAGATTAACCAATCTCAGATTCGCCGACAACATTGTCCTTTTCTCCTCCTCTGCGTCGGAGCTCCAGTTAATGCTACAACAGCTGAGCTCTGCAAGCCTTCAAGTTGGTCTAAAAATGAACAGGTCGAAAACTCAGGTGATGACTAAAGATCACGAAACGTAAGGTAGAGGTAGACGGGCAGTATTTGCAATACGTCGACGAGTACATCTATCTTGGCCAATTAGTCTCTTTCAGTCACAGACAGGATAAAGAGGTTGAAAGACGTATCCAAAATGCCTGGAAGAGCTATTGGTCATTAAAAGATATTTTTAAGGGCGATCTTC